>WYDI02023943.1:0-92215 GCA_009867235.2 Psittacus erithacus | reverse complement strand
CTTGTTATTTCCCTTATCATTATTATTATTGGTGGTAGCAGCAGTGGTTTGTGTTATACCTTAGTTACTGGGCTGTTATTATCTCAACCTGTGGGAGTTATATTCTTTCGATTCTCCTCCCCATCCCTCCATGAGCAGGGGGAGGAAAGAGAGGGGAGTGAGCGAGCAACTGTGTGGCTTCTGGGTTGCCGGCTGGGCTTAAACCACGACACTTGTTTGAATGGAAGCAGCTGAAATAGTACACTCTGTTTTAACGATTTTTAAAAACAGAACAAACAGCTCAGTGGATCCGGTTTTGGATTCACTCCAGGCACACAGCCATAAGAATGATGTGGTTTTAGGGGGCCGAATCCAGCATGCATGCAAGCAGGGATGTACGCAGAAAAGGAGCCAAATTGGGGTGAAACAGGAGATGTACAGCCTGATCTGGGCTCTCTGCCGGTAAATATGGAAAGTTTGTTCTGTGGCATTTCCTATGCAAACACAAAGAGTGCTTTGAAAGTCTAAGCTTTTTAATTTGCTGCAGGTGCCAACCAATGCAGAGCGATTTAACCTAGGAATTTGATTTCTGAAATTATTAATGGTAAGCTTGTATCACATTTTAGCAAATTATTTTGCATGAAATAAAATTGGGCCCATGTCATGATCCAGTTACTGAGGGAGATTCTGAAAATTGGATGAGTGCAAATTTTGGGTTTTTTTCCCTGAACTCCTAGTATTCCTTTGCTTTTATTAGATGCGCAGCCCTGCCCCTCACTTCACACTGAATGGCATCGCACCGATAGCAGCATGAATTGGGTGTGTGTAGAGAAGCTCTTATGCACCTCCTGAATCTTCTAGAAAAAAAATTGGGAATGAGGTAAACCAGGTCTGGAGAATAGCTTGATGATCCCATTCTGGAGCTCCCCTGTGTGCTCTTCCTCCAGCTGCTGTTTCATGGTATAATTGTCATACGTGGTAGCCGTGCGTAGCAAATAATCCTCGTTAGGCAACTGTCATCCACATGCTGTCAGCACGGGGAATTGTCAGGTACACAGGATTTATAGTTTTGTGTTCAGAAGTCTGTGTTTGTCTGAAACTTTTGAGGAATTTAAAGCAGGTGCTCCTTTTCGGGGAATATGGCCTGTTCTCAGTGGTCTTGCAGCTTATGTTGATGTATCTCTCCATCTCTTGGGCTGGAATGTCTGTGTGTGCTCTTCCAAGTAAAAGCTGGGGTTGGGGGTGGGGAGAGTTCCTTTTTTAGGGTTTTTATGATTGACCAGGTAGAGAATGCTTTTGTATAAATTTTTCTGGGAGAGGATAACTGCACTGTAGTTACAGTACAAGAACATTTTTCAAAAGAACAAGGAGCAGGTTTAACATTGCTCTTTGAAAGCAATGAGAACACATTTTCTCTGCTTATTTGAGATTCTGGCATCTGTTATTCAGCATCAGTTTTACGGATTAGAATGCACTGAAAGAAATTGGTCAGTAGAGAATTATTAGTGGAGCTTTTTTGTAAGCTAGATTTCTTCAAAAAAGGCCACAAATAAATCATACAGAGAACAGCCTTCTGTCCTGGAGGGAATGTGAGGGCTACTGGAGCTTCTTCTTCAATCTTCAAGCTAATTTATGCAAGTTTGAGTGAATAAATTTTTAAAACTTTGAAGTAATTTAAAAACGAAGCAAAAGCACACAAACAGCTGGGTACAGGCTGTAAATACTGAGGATGGTCTGTTTCCTGGAAATATCAGCAAAATAACATTTTAAACTTTTATGTACACAAATATCCAATTTTACAGCAAAGTCCTCTTGATGACAATTAAGCATCCTCGATGACAATTAAAATGGCCGTTCTTTTTCAAGCACAGACCATTCTTCACAATAGCTCCACCACCACATCGCTCCCACCATGCATTGCACATGCACTAGATCAAGGTCTTGATAAGAAGATCAAGAGACTAACACACCATCTCTTCTTCCAAAACACACTGCAGGCAATATGTACATGTGTGCATGCTCTCACCTTGGAACAGATGCATGAACCCTTAGTTTCTTGGGTAATGGCTCAAGAAATGCAGACATTTCCAGGCTTTTTTTTGTCCAGGAGAACTAGGAATACGATTTGAAGAAGAAAGGAGCAGCCTCAACTTAGAAAACATGTTATCAAATGAAGCTTTTCTGGAATAATTTTCTACTATCATCAGAGGACCTGCAGTAATAGAGCAGAATTACAGCCATCACACTATCTAGTACAGATCTATTGCCCTCTCCAGCTCCCATTTACACAATGGAAACATAAGATTTCAAGTCAGAGAGGTGCACTGCTAACATGAAAGCCTAGGAAGACTTGGTGAAACCCTTGCCTTTAGACTATGAGTGCAATGCCAGTAATCTAGGCAGGAATAAATCTTTACCATTCACAACTGCCCATTATGCCAAAATTAGGTACTGTATGAATTTCATTACTTTCTGCTGAAATCCAAATGGGCATAAGTAATGTGCAACTCAATGAGAGGACTGAGAAAAACTAATTCAATAACCTGATCTAAGGAGTTTTTACATGTACTTTTTGTCTTAATAGTTCTCAATACAGAAATCTGGTAATATTTTGGGGTAATATGGATAAACTTTATGTAAGAGTCTAGTCCACTGGGCAATGATGGCAAGTGAGTCTGATCTGACCTGAATTCTTTTAGAAGTCCATCCATTGCTACTAAAGCATATCTTCCCTTGCCAACAGCTCACCTAAGCCAAGCTACTGATTCAGTGTGATAGGAAAAAATACAATCTTTGTTTTACATGCTTTCTACTCCAATGTTAAGCAGTTCTCAGTGGCAAACTCATGTCAGGGGTCCATGTGTGTACCTGACATTTCCACTGAATAGAAGCTGCACAGTTGAATGGAGTATCACTGAGCTGTAGATATTCATAGTACTACAAGACAGAAATGAGAGATCTCATTTGGAGAATTTTCTGTGTTTGAAAGAGAGTAAATCAGGAAAACAACTCCACAGTGCCTGCCTTCCCAGCTGAGAATGATTCCCTGAAGTATTTCAGGAAGATAATCTATCAGTAAATGTTCCTCACTCCATTTGCTTCTTCTAGAGAATTTCTTCTAATTCTTTTGCAAAAAGTTCACTTTCAAAGACTGTGGTATGTCTCTGCAATAGCCAGGGCTGTAATTTCTCTCATTTACCCCATTAGAGGACAGATATTGTATGCTACTTATTTTATTTATCTTACACTTGATACAATTTGAGAGTACTTTCTTGTGACCCTTAAGAGAAGATTACTTTAACGAGGAAAATAAATGGTGGAAAAGCTATTTAATCCATTCATCTACTGCATGTCCCCTCCATGAACTTCTTTGTGTAAAAGCAGTGGTGTGGCAGTGCACATGAGCATGAGCAGACATGAATTTCTGTGTTGTTCCTATAAGATCAGGCATCTAAAAGAAGCTGGGTTTCCCCTCCTTTGAGAATTTGCCTTCTCTAAGGCAGGGTTAAACCAAACCCTTAACATTTAAAACTAAACATTACAATAAGGATATCTTTAGGAACTACAGTTGCATGAGGTGCAGGACTTGGGGAGTGAAGAAGAGAAAGGTGGCTTTTAGGGGCAGTTGTAGTTTCTCAGCGAACACTTGGCTTATAATCTTATTTCTCTTTCATAAGCTTTCATAATTAGCTTTCATAAACAAAGTCTTGACCTAGGACATAGATTTAAAAGAAGAGAAAGTAAGTTTTAAAATTGGCAGGAAGTTTGATAAAGTTGGCAACACTGACAAGAACTCAAGTTGATCATCCAAAATTGGAAGTTGTGCAGTGAATTCTTGACCTTGGTCACTTTGCAGGGAGGAAGAACTTGGGGTGTCCATCATGTTGCAGCAATATATGCCTTAAGCTGATTTCTTTGTCCAGAGTCTGAAAGCTTTCAGGTGGAGGAGGAGGGTGTGCTAGACTTTGCTTGTTTTGTTCATAATATAGGTACCGGTTTATGTTGTTTTTTCTTTTCTTGTTTTTCAGCAACAGTTGGCCAAGAATATAAAATTTGGGCAGCCTCCACAAATGACAATTTCTGTGAGGACAATGGGGGAAGCAAACGCTAGTATGGAAGAGGATGTGTTGCTTGGTAGCCCCATGGAGCTTGAGACTCAGCAGAACACAGTGATCTCAGACAGTGGTAAAAAAGTAAGCACTTTAAATCGACGTGCTCATGGCATTATAACAGCACTAAAACAGTAAAGATCATTGGGGCGTAGCAGATGTCTCCAGTGAAGCGTAGCTGAACTCAGCAGGCTGTTTTATGTGGGTAGAGTCTTTCAGCTCATGCTTCTTGGGCTGGTGAGGAGCATGTGCTCTTGGCATCCTGAGCCGGGTCCAACAATTACCGGTTTGAATGTCTGCTCTGAACTATCAGCAATGCAGTGTATCACATCTCTCACAGCATAGCTGTAAGATGGGAAAATTTTGCGACAGAAAATGTCCTGAAATATGGACTTCCCAGCTTGGAAAGTTGTGCACAGCATCAAATGGCAAAAAGTGAAATCATTCCAAAAAGGGAGGGGCCTGGAGCTTAAACCTGTAAGATCCTGGGCCTTAGGGTAAATATTTGTATTTCTCGTGGAGAGGAGCCAAAGACAAAGAAGGGGGAGAAACATTTTGAGAATGCTCCCTAAATCCCAATGTCCAGTGTAATTTAAATAACTATTTGAATTATCTGTGAAGGTTTTGACACTAGGAACTATGGACATTCAGATGTCCAGAAGGGTCTTGTTCAGACAGCAAAGATACATTATAAGTGACGGAAGCTCTCTGTAAATCTTCCAAGCAAGACTGATTCTGTGTGCCGTTGTAATGGCTAACGGGAGCTCAGGGCACAGAGGGACATCCTTCCCTGCCTGGAGGAGGCTGACTTTGTGCCTGGGAGCCCCTGCAAAAGGCACACAGTAATCCACAATGTACATGCAGCCCTTGAGATCCTGAAGGGATACTGGGACATGAGCCTCCACTCCAGTTCACTAACGCTAGTGCTAGCTGTGTGAAAGGCGGCGGCAGTAGCTACCCTCTGCAGCTCATGCCTATACACACAAAAGGGAAACATGGCTGAGGTGGCCCAAATTCTTCATCCCTCTTTAAGGGGCAAGATAGCTCCCCTGTGACCACTTCCTTCATGGCTGTGGTCAGACATGTCAGGGAGCCAGGCATTTGGGCTGGGCCTGCACGCTCACACCTTTCAGTAGTTTGAAAGGGCAAAAATGAAGCCAAAGTAAGATATACATTTTCTACTTCACAACTACTCCTTTCTGAAACAATCGGTTAAGGTGTATCAACAGCATCCTGTGCATCTCAGAGAACAGAGTGCAGTGGAGCTGGAGACAGGTTTTGGCTATGTACCCTGGTACTAGGCCAGGGTACTGTGTTTGACACCAACATAGATTCCCTGCAGACAGACTTCTTGCTGGGTCCTGCAGGAGACTGAACATCACCTACTGACCTCCAGCTCAAAGGAGAAACTCATTTAAGCACTAAAAATCTACTGGAGCATCTTTGTGTGATAAGGAAGGAGGCAGTCCTTACCACGCAGCCTTTTAAATATTAGGTTTTAAAATCAAAATGAATGTTCCTTTGCATAATTCTTTTCCAAATACTGAAGGAGCAAACATCCCTGCTCAGAGGCTGCAGACACAGACAAACCAACACTACGTGTATAGGGTCAGCCAGAGCACTCGGTACTTTCCTTTCTCTTTCCATGAGCTACTCATTACTTGCTTTATCAGAGATATCTGGTGCACAGCAGTTTCCCTGGTTTCTGCTCCTGTCTCTGCTATTGGCCTTGTAACTCTTCTGTGTATTTATCTGCATAGGTCCTGAGAGGATGAGGTAGCTTCTGTTAGGAGCTGGTGGCCAGGACCATGTAGCACTGCTCTACTTCAAACAGGTTTCCTATGTTGCTTTGTGACTTAGGATTTTCCTGAGAAACTTGGATCAATGGCAAGAGCTCTGCGTTTCACCTAACCTGTATTTGTAAAGCTGGCTTTTTAGGCTTTATACCAACAGTCATGTATACCTGGTGTAATTGATCACACCCTTCATTAAGTTATGAACTAATACTGTGATATAATGATTAAAAACAGTGTTCCTGGGCTTGATGAATGCTGCTTCAACCCCTGTGCCTTAAAAATTGCCTTCTGTGAGATGGCTTGGAGAGGGAGGGTAGCTAAGGAGTCTTCAGTTGATGGAGGGGGGCTGGTTTGCTTTGTAAGAAGAGGAGTCATCAAGAACCTGGAGTTGAAACTTGTAGCAGGGGTAACACCTGGTGAGGTTCCTATAGTTTTTCTTTAGGAGCAGGTCAGGAAAAAATAAACTTAGTAAAAGCTGATTGAAATCCTACAAAGCTGTGCTCTTTCTTTTCAATTGGAACCTGGTGGTTGTGTTAAGGAAACATGAGTTTATTGCCCTTTGTAGTAGCTTGTAGTAGCAACTGCTTCTGTATAGAAAGCAGTGATTCAAGAAGCAGCAAAGATAACCTCACAGCATTTAGGAACAAGAATTGTGTATCCGTCAATCCCAATACGAGAGACAGGGTAAAAATCCTACCCTAACATACATGCTTTCATAAGCCCTTTGAAGCATGTTTATTAGATCTTTTGCATTTTCATATCTGTCTGTGGTAATCTTATTTTCTAGTCTCATGACACTCCAGCTTTTTTGAGAACAATGACTTTGCCTGCAACTGCATATGAACTGGAAGAAAAGGTAAAAAAAAATGTTTACGCTTGGTTTGCACTGAGTTACTTTCTAATTTAGTTATTAAAAGCCTGACAGTCAGTTGTTGCTTTAATACACGTTTCATCCTTTCATTGAGCATCCAAAGTTTTGTGAAGGTTACACACTTTGAGGGCTCGCAATAAGCAATAACTAAGATTGAGAAATCTGTAAGAGCTGATTGCAGGAAACAGCAGTCTCTGCCAGTCTTGCAGCATTCCTGTATTTGATGTATTAATCATAGAGCCATAATTTTCATAAGTACTTCTACTATTTTGTTATGCCTACATGTAATTCAATAAGCATATGCAAAATGTTCCATCAGCTTTTAAGTAATTGGCTTCCCAATTAGCATATGTTTAACCTCAGAAGATTACAGAGCTGTCTTGAAAACAATGTATGTGATTTTCTTTCCTTACAGAAGATGTTTTCTTCTTCTTTTATTTTTTTTTCTGTCTTCTTTTTCCACTTGGACTGTGCCAAATACAAGTCTCAGGATGATGGCTGGGTGACTTACGGGAGAGACTGATGACAGGCTCACTTACACGTCTAGACATACAGTTCCAGTGTATTATTCATGAGAGGAGTCTCACTAAATCACATTGCTTGTATTTGCACTTTCTGAACCCAAATACTTGAAAGCCAAGAGAAAAAACCCCAAAACAATCAAAGCCAGGATTGTCTTAGTTTATTTTTTGCTGTCCTTTGGTGCTAGCTTGGACAACTCCATATGACTGTGAAGGGAAGGTTTTCTGCAGGCACTGTGCCAGCCTGAGATCCCGTACCGTAGTCATCTCCCATGCAGATAGTACAGCTCTGTAGCTGTTCTATTATAATGCTTAGATAAGTCAATCGGATTTGCTCTTGCCTAAAGTGCATAATCTAAATTATTTAAAGATAGAGATATTTTTTCCACAGTAAGCAAACTTTAAAATGTCCCAGTGTTTGATGTTGCTTAAAACTCTGCCTCTGTTCTTCCCATTCCCAACAACTTGAGAGTGGAGCTAAACTGTGAAAAAACCTTCACTTAGAATGGTCTAAGTAATTTTTAAATGTATAGAAATGTGTAGTCCTGGAAATCTAAAATATTACAGCTGTGACTTTCATGTCCAAAGTTCATAATTTGTATAATGGAAAAACAGGGTTTGAAAACTTTTCTGCTAATAACTGCTTTGAATTTAAAATGGCAAAGGCTTTTTTTTATGTATGTTATTTATTTATTTACTTTAAATGGAACAGATAGCTTAATAATAGCTTCATGTGTTTATGGTACAAACAGGTCACTCCAGTCAAATCATCTCGGCCAAAAAGACAATTTTCCTGTTCTGGCACTATTGAAACAATCAATTTGGATGCAGTTCCCCAGGCTGTTGCTCGTCTAGACAACAGTGCAGCTAAACACAAGCTGTCAGTAAAGCCAAAAAAGCAGAGGATGTCAAGGAAGCACAAGAGATTAACAAAGGTATTGAATCACTGGTCAAACAGGGAGAGGAGGGGGGTTACTTCTGAAGCTGGATACCATATAACCATAACTGAGTGCACCAGGAGTAGCTATAGGCAGAGGACTGTCCTAAAATGTGATTAAAACACTGTTAGAAAAGATGCCAAGAAGTTTTAATGTAGCCAGTTGAGACAAATGCTATTTGCACCTGAAGTACTTCCACTAGGATTTTACACTTGGAAAAATTTATGGTTCCAGTTTTCCTAGTAAAAACTTAAGGGCATAAAGGTCTGAGGGATATCTGCCACTGCTAATTCTGGTTGGGTACAGGAGAACAGACAGTGCAAAATTTGCTTCTGGAAAAACTTAGATTCCCTAAAACTGGCATGGGCTCTGACAGTGATAATATCATTGTCTTGTAAGAAATAGTAAGACTGAAGTAACACAGCTCTTGCTACAGCTGTAGAATGAATTATCAAATTATAGCTTTGAACACTTACTGCATAGGTATTTTGGTTTTTATCCTGACATCTTACTAGTCCTTGTAAATGGGACAAGACTATTCAACTGATACAGGGTTCAAGAGAGGCCGCTGTCCTTTCTCCTACACCACTGTACCTGCATGTATCATTCTTGTAATGAAGAAATTAAAACCTCTTGTTCATACAGAATATTTAACTGGAGCCAAATGATGGCCCAACAAATGATAGCTAGGCAGGGCATTACCTGAAATGCTTCTCTCAAAGAAAGTACTGGGAAGGACTCTTCAGGTGCAGATCATCTTACAGAGTGACTAATGTGTCACTACAGAGACAAGGAGTAAGCTATGAAGGTAGTCGGCATTCAGTTTATGGCAGTTATTGCACCCACAAGCCAGGGCGGTGGGGCAAGCACGGAGAATCAGTCAGCAGCTAGCATGTGCCTTAGTAGAGCACAGTATTGCCAGTGAGCTCTAGCTTCTCTGCCCATGCATGGTCTTATGGTTCCTGCAATAGAACTGGAGCCTGAGCACACCTAATGAGGAAGATAAACTGGCTCAGGATTTGTGAAAAGCAACCAAACTGTGTTTCCCTGAGCAGTGTTCTTTCCTGTCTAGCATCACAGAGCTCTTTTCCGCAGGCAACAGCTTCTGTCTCTGCAAGTAAGAGCTAGATTTGCCACGAAAGAATTGGCAAAACAATGCCCTTAAGCACAGCTAATTATTTCAGGCTTAAAGGATGCAGTTCTAAGTAGCAGAACAGGCATATGAAGCTTGTGCTCTGTTCCTTGGGCTCCTGTAAATTTGAAATGTCAGGTCTCAATCTGGATTAGCTCATGTACACCAAATGGTGATTCAGTATTTAGTGTTATACTGTTGGAATGTTTTCTTTCTTTTAAAGACTATCATCTGAATAGGGAATGTTTTCTTTCTTTTAAAGGCTATCATCTGAATAGGTGAGAGCCATGGAATCTGTGATCCATTAATTGGGGTGGGTGTGTTGGCTCTGGTTCTGAATCATTGTTTAAACAAAACAAACAAAACCCCCAAACAAACTCCAAAAGTTGTTTCACATTTGCAGTTGATTTTGTTCACTGTAGAGAATAATCAACAGGCAATATTCAGTAACTCCTAACTTGTCTTCCAATTTTAGGGATCACAAAGTTTAACAATAACAGAATTTGAACCAGACGACCTAGACATGCCACTGTATGGAGACAGATACCCAGGTTATAATGGACATATCATAGCAGACAAGCTAATTCAGAACAGAGATGAGCAGAAGCAGCTTCAGCTGGCAGAGGAGAAAAGAATTGAAGATCACTGGGGGATCTTTGAGGCCGAAAGGATAAGGCAGATTGTAGAAATGGAGGAACAAAGAGAGATGGAAGAACAAAGGTGCCAAGAACTTGAGCAGATGCAGAAAGAGCAGGAGAGAAGATGTGAAGAAGAAAGGAGGCAGTATGTTCTTGAAGGAGAGACATCTTTGAAAGTCGAAGAGCAAACAAGCCATAAAGAGGAGACAAGTCTGGTGGAGGCTGAAAAGAGGCAAGAGCTGGAGGGGCAGAGGCAACAGGAACTGGAGAAGCAGAGGCAGGAGTTGGAAGAGCAACAGGGACAAGATCTGGAGGAGAAGAAGCGCTGGGAATGGGAGGAGGAACAGAGACAAGAGCTGGAGGAACAGGGGTGCCTGGAACTGGAGAATCAAAGGAAGGAGCTGGAGGAGCAACAGAGACGAGAGCTGGAGGAACAGGGGTGCCTGGAACTGGAGAATCAAAGGAAGGAGCTGGAGGAGCAACAGAGACGAGAGCTGGAGGAGCAGAAGTTCTGGGAACGGGATGAGAAACATAGACGAGAGCTGGAGGAGAGACAAAGAGAGCTGGAGGAGAAACAAAGAGAGCTGGAGGAGAAAAAGACACAAGAGCTGGAGGAGCAGAAGCACCAGGACAGGGATGAGCAACAGAGACGAGAACTGGAGGAGCAGAAGCGCCAGGAACAGGAAGAACAGAGGTGCAAGGAGCTGGAGGAGAAGCAGAGAAGAGAGCTGGAGGAGGAGAAGCAGAGAAGAGAGCTGGAGGAGGAGAAGCAGAGAAGAGAGCTGGAGGAGCAGAAGAGGTTAGAGCTAGAAGAATTAAGGCAACACGAGATTGAAAAACAGCACCAAGAGGAAGAAGAAAGAAATTTGCTGCAGCAACAAAAAGGACTCGAGGAACAAAATAAGGAAGAAAACCAGAGACGAGAGCTAGAAGACAGAGACTCTGAAATCAAATTGAATCAGGAGAAAGAAGCTGAGAGCCTCAAACAACAGATGAAACAAGAGGAACAAAGGCAGCACTTGAAGGAGAAAGGAGAAAAGACAGAGAAAGAACAACCCCAGCAAGTAATGGGTAAAAAAAAGAAACAGGAAGAACACAGAAAACACAGACTCACAAAACAAATGCACATGGAAAGTGCGGAGGGTATGCAACAAGATGAACTAAAGCAGCAAAAGGAACAAAATGAGCAGGAATGGAACAAGGTGGAAGAGCAGAAGGTAGAGACAGACGGACAAAATCTTCAGGAACACCAACAAGAAAAATCCTTGGAACAGCAACAGGACAAAGATCAGTTGTGTTCTGGAGGGGCTGATAGGCATCTGGTAGAGGAGAAGCTCCAGGAAAGCTCAAGATCCCCAAAAATCAAGCACTCAGAAAAAGGGAATAAAACAGCAGAAGAAGTCCTAGCCCAGAAGCTGAAGAGAGAAGTTGAGGCTCAGGAACAAAAGCGAATAGGGGAAGAACTTAGGTGGCAAGAGGTAGATGAACGACAAACTGCATCCAGGCCCTTCACGTTTCAAGTGTCTTCTGGTGATAAACAGATCATATTTCAGAAAGTAAATCTGAGTCCAGTCATGCCTGTCAAAGGAGCAGGACTCTCTTCTCCATCCGTCAAAGACTGCAGGGTGCACACTGTCAGCAAGGGCTCTCATACGCTCCCGTCATCTGTGTGTGTGCCCCATACAGCTATTTTGGTGACTGGGGCACAGCTGTGTGGCACAGCAGTTAACTTGAACCAGATAAAGGATACAGCTTGTAAATCATTACTTGGCTTAACAGAAGAGAGAAAAAATGTGGATGTTCCTTCACCAGAGAAGGCCCAGAAAAAAAAACAGGATGCCAAACCCAGCAGCAGCAAATTGAAATATGCACAAGAGACACTGAACAACCAGGCTGTGCTGGCTGAGTGGGCCTCCATCCGCTCCAGAATCCTAAAGAACGCAGAAAACAGCAAATACAACGAGCGGGACCGAGTGAGTGTCTGCAGGCACAGTGATGACTGGACACCCCGAGGACGCGGTGCTTCCCATGGCAACTTGAGGAAGACCCTCTCTGCTAATGCAAAGTTCTCCATAACACCTGCATGGCAGAAGTTTTCAGAAGCTTCAAAAACCAATTCAGATGTTGAGAATGTGAGTGTGGCAAAAGGCAACAAAGCAGTGGCTGTGGGAAGAATCACTGGCTCATCCACTGATTCAAAGGAGGATGTGACTCCCACTTTTAAGGATAACTTGGCTGAAAAAGCTAAGGAGAAGATGGCAGACAACACAGAAGGCTGTAAATTTGCAAAAGATCTTCCATCTTTCCTTGTTCCAAGTTTTCGTCATACTCCAGGTAAAGAAGTATCCCAGCCAGAAGTTCAGGGTCCTCTGGAAAATCAGCAGAGTAACAGCACCAAAAAAGCAGATAAACCAGCGCCAAATGGAGAAGAAAATGTTTCTCCTTTTGGGATAAAGTTACGAAGGACAAACTACTCTTTACGTTTCCATTATGATCAACAGGCAGAGCAAAGGAAAAAGAAAAGATACAGCGCAGGAGATAGTTTTGATGGTGTACCTGACCCCTTAGTTACAACAGAAGATGAGAAAGAATCCTCTGTTTTTGCTCCACAGGAGAGTACATCCCCTGGCATGGGGAGAGCAAACATCCCTGCTAATATAAAAGACTCTTCAGTTAATGTGGTGGAGATTGCACCTTCAGCAGGCGCACCAGTGATCCTACCAGCCACCAGCCAGAGTGCTTTGCCTCATCATGAGAAACCAGCATGCAAGTCACCAGTCCCACAGAAACCTGCTTTAGCTCCAAAGCCCACCAGTCAGACACCACCATCATCTCCTCTCTCTAAAATGAACAGATCAAACCTAGCTGATACACTAGGGCAAAGGCTGGTTAAAGCTGAATCAGATGGTGGCTGGAGAAAAGAAGACAGAGCAAATGCAGTGCACCCCACACCATCCAATGAGAACAAAAATGAAGAGGAAGAAATCAGAGAAAAGAAGTCCTTTTTCCCATCTATAAGTATTCCATGGAGAGAAAAAAATGACAAAAAGCCTGAGCCACTGAAGAAAGGTATGTATTTTTTAAAGGTCATTTAGCTATTGTCTGCATTTCCAAAATGAGATCCTGGAGATTCAGAGGAAGACATTTGGTCTTAAGCTATAATTTTTACCTGGCATGTTATTTGTGGAATTACCACTACTTTGCTAAGGCTTATCTGAATGAATGGGACTTCTTGTTCCCATATTCAGAAATACACAAACTCAGTGTAGCCAGTGCAACCTGCTTTTGAGAATTAATTTCAAGGAGGTAACTGAAGTGTGTGTGTTTTCCTTGGTAAGGATATTATAGCTTGTTAGTGGGAGGATAGACTCTGTGGGCTTCCACAGTGAGAACAATTGGCCATTGGAATAATCTCCCCAGGGAAGTGGTGAACTCCCCAGTATTGGACATTTAAGATTCAGCTGGACAGGGTGCTGGGCCCCCTTGTCTAGACAGTACTTTTGCGAAGAAAGGCTGGACCAGGTGATCCTTGACATCCCTTCCAACCTGGAATTCTAGGATTCTATGATGTGTAACAGTGTCATCAGAGCAGAGGCAGTAAGTTTTATAACTTACATTATATTGTTTCTATTTTTCAGGGGAATATTATCTAGTGTGGAAAATATCAAGATCTAGGTCCCCTCATAGTGCCTGTTCTGGGCAAATTGTCCATCTAACCCAATATAGCTGAGCACAGGAGTCTGTGTTTCATAGGCACTCTTCAGTAATAGCAACAATTACAGTAGCCATAGTGGCTCTTCAGAGGAGGGTTGAAAGCCCCTTTGTTCTGAAATAATATTCTGTACTGGATTTAAAAATAGAATAGGAAGAAGAAGAAAAAGAGGAAAAATTACCCTTTCAGTGTAAGGGCACTCAAAAGAGCAAGGCAGGAATTCTGCATTTAATTGGGAAATCCCAGTTATTTTCTGTTCTTAAATTTTGCAAGCATCAAGATGCTTCTAAACCCTTCTCAGTGGAACTGCTGCTTTTTATTTTACAATTTCTACATGTTTTCCTTTCACTTCCATTTCTAAATGAGGATTTATGGAAAGTAGTTGGAGGCACAGCTGTTGGCCTGGGAGAGCAACCGAAGTTGAGGGTTTCAGTGCTCACTGAGCACCTTTGCACCCTAGTGCTGCTCCCTGCCACTCACAGATCTATACTGCGTTCTAGCCCCAATTCCATGCAGGGTACAGAAAGTCAAATGCTCATGTGACAATTTAAAACCCCCCCTCAACATTTTTTTAAGAGCCCCTGCACAGGAGTACATAATTTCAGCCCCCTGCTTTTGGCTGAAGTTTGGATACTCTTCTTCCCTTAATTATGGCTGGAAAACCAGGGAACTGAAGTACCTATATAGTGGCTGGATCCCTTTCATCAGAGTTATAAACAAGCAGTGCATATATACTCCTTTCACTTAAATGTCTTACATGTGCAAACATTTATAGTAAATAAGGCTGTAAGTCTAAGCATCTGAGGTAGGCTTTTTCACACACAAAGAAAGATAAATCTGGACAACTAGTATGAGTGTGTTGAATTAGGAGTTGTTCTTGGGGCATAAAAACTGTTTCAGGGCTTGACTTAGAGTCCATGGGAGTCTGTGAATGGCGTGGAATTCTATGGCTTAGCTCCAGTTTCCACAAGGTAGAGAAGCTGTATGGGTTTGATTGAGACAAGAGATGTGCATTACTCAACTGATTCTTGTCATGTTTTCTTTCAGAAAAGCCCGTCCTCCAGAGCAGGCACTCTTTAGATGGCTCTAAGTTGATGGAAAAAGTTGAAACTTCACAACCACTTTGGATTACATTAGCACTGCAGAAGCAAAAGGGATTTCGTGAGCAGCAAGCTACAAGGGAAGAGAGGAGACAAGCCAGAGAGGCGAAACAAGCAGAGAAGCTGGCTAAAGAAAATGTAAACAATCTTTAGAAACTTGCCCATTAGAAACACTGATACCATAATTATAACTGTTAGCTAGTTTTATTATGTGAAAGAGGGTTGTTTTTATTTTTAATGTTTGGTTTGTAATATTTCATAAAAGCTAAAATGACAGTGAGTTAAAGTAGTCTGAAAGTTTGGAGTTGCCTTCAAAACTGCACTCTCTGGGAGAAAATACTGTGCAATAGTGTGACAATTTTAACATAAATTCTGATGCCTTCATATCAGGTTTTAGTTAATGGCAGTCATGAGCATAACCACTGTGCAGGTGATGGAACAGAAGAATCGTATGCGTCTTGTTTTTTTTAAAGCTTGACTAAATAAGATGTTAAGCCTTAATGCTTGGGAGTAACAGCTAGATTACTCATTTATAGGTGAATATTAGTAAGCTTGAACTTATTTTTATTGTAACCTATTATTTGGATAAAATGCAGATGAATTAAATGAGCCATCGTGTGACACATCCAAATGCCTAAAGCAGGCACTGAATTCAAGTATCACTTCTTCCTGTTCTCCAAATAGCTATTTACTATCCATGGTTTTCTATTAGTAAGAAAAACACTTCCACTTACAGTACAGAAGTGATGCTACACAAATAGTGATGCTGTGTATAGATACCAGAGATAGTAAAAAGGGAGATTATGTTGATAAGTAAGTATGTTTTGATGTTTTTATGAGATCCAAATTTCTGATGGACATGTGCAGAATTGTAGACACTGATAACTGGTGGAATAAAACAGCAGTGGGTGTGAAGTTGCCCACAGGTGCACGCTGTGTTTCAGTGTTGTCTTTAGCAGGTACGGCTGGCTCAAACTCTTCAATATTTTGACTGAAATGACAACATGACAAATATAATTGTGGGTTGGGGTTTTTTTACAGTCTCTAGTAACTGTTATTTTTAGAAGTATCAGTCTTTTGATCCTTTGCTGAAAAGGAAGGTTAAGGAAAGGACAGGTGGTAAATAAAAGCATGAAGTATGACATCTCTTACTTTTAGCCATTACGTGAGAATTTCTCATTTAGTAGTTTTTCCTTTCTTTTCTTTTCTAGGCTGCTCTAAGTAATCAGTCAGATAATAAAAGCAGCAGCAGCAGCAAAACAAGCACACTGCAGAAATCTACAGCACAAGAAGGGGAGAAGAAAATTGAGACTGCTGTGTCAAGGCTAGAAAGAAGGGAGCAGCTAAAAAAGTCAAACACCCTTCCAACTTCTGTGACAGGTACAGTAACAGATTCACATTTACTCTGGGAATAATGTGTTACAGAAATGGTATTGCATGTTTCTGAGAAAGTGAATGAATGACATTTTCCCCCACTCATATGTTATCCCTAAAATTACAAATGCATTTGCTTTCAGCCCAGAACAATACAACTTGTCTCTGTCTCATGTGCTGGCCATTATGCAAGAAGAACATAATTTTAACAGGTTTTTACAAGGCTCCACAGATTATTAAGGTTGCATTACTGCATTACCTTAGACTTGCCCCAGTGCGGGTTAAAAAAAATTACGCAGTCTCCCCAAGCCATATCCAACAGTATTTTTGGAACATAACAAATGCATATTTGGATGAATATTTGGAACAAGTACTCTTGTTTAACTCAAAAATACAAAACCTAATCAATTACCTAATCAAAAGGAAAGGTAGCCTGTCACTTTGAATTTAGGATTTCTCCATCTCAGTCAAGGACTTGGTATGGAAGGTTGGAACCAGAACCTACTATTTTATCTGTCACTTCAGTTAAGCTGAAACAATTCCATATTCAAAAGGCACACACATTAAAATAAATACTTCCCCAAAGGGTGTAATATTTGGGATGGTATAAGATGATTGTTGAAATAAAGACTTGTCTAATATTTCTCTAGCCAGCGTTAGTCCTAGGCAAAAGGTTTTGGAGAAGACTACAGATAGGTGTTGAAGAAACCTTTTTCCAAGTTGCACAGTAAACAGTGTAGGCTTCTTTGAAAGTGAAGTGAAGCAGACACATATTAGCTGAATCTATTCAGTACCACTCCAAGCCAAGAACTGTAGAATGTAACTACTGAAACCAATGAGGTAATTTATTTATTTATCTGATCTATAATACTAAAGGCTAGATCCAAGGTATGCTAAAGGTAGATCTTAAAAGGGCTAAATTATCATTATCCTTGGTTGGTCTGTCTGCACTAGAGTGAGAGTTTCAGGAGGAATGACTGATTTTGAATTACCTGAAGTGAAAGCATGGAACTGTGTTGGCCCTAAAGGAAATAGTGATTGGGTATTGTGTTTACTGGCTACACATAGAGCCAGGTAGCCATTATCAGCTACACATATATACAAGTATTTGTTTATTATAGGTAATGACACCAATGTGGGTTTTCCACAGTTAGGAGAGCATTTAAGGTAGAAGACCAGGCGAGGACATGTCTAAAATAAAAGTTTGCAGAGTCTTCCTCTAAGGACATCAAAAAAACAACCCAAAACTTGAAGAAGTTGGTATATTTCAGACTTGCACTTGAGTCTTGTACAGCAGGAACTAATAAGAGGGTATAACCTTTAAAGTAGCATAAATTACCGTAACATTTAAAATAATCAGCTTTTCAAAGTGTCTGTCTACAGCAATAGTTGCTGCTACTGCTCATTTACTAGTAGGTAAAAATACATGATTAAAGATGGACTAAAAAGGAAATTAAATGTTTTTTTGCCATCCCTGCAATTTTAAAGGTTTTTAAAACAGTCAATGTGAAAAACAAATGTAACCAAAAGTCATTTGGATTGAATCTGCACATTAAACAAAAAATGCTTTTGGCTCATAAACAGGAAAAAGTGTAAGGGAAATTAGTGAGGAGTTACTTTGTAACTTTAGATTTTTAGAGTTACACTACAGGTTTCAGATAGGGCTCATATCTAGCCAGGTTATTTTAAAGGGCATTCACTGTTTCAGAATTAAACAGTCTTTCCTGCCTGACTTCTACAATATACTTCTACAGTTCTGCTAAGTTGCTTGTTAGAAATCAGTTGCTTATTCAACACATTTTCTTGCTGAGACAGCTGTTTGCCTTAAACACAGTATTTTCAAGAAAATGTGACAAACAGCTGTGGGAAAAACCTGGTTTATTTCTTCTTCAGGATAGTCTCACAGGTGTGGTTAGCTGAGGCAGGGAGCTATAGGACTGCTTTCTTCTCTGTGCTTATTTAAGAACCCTAATCTGAAGAGGAAATCTAAATCCTCCTGAATATAGCTGGCTTACTGTATTCAGTATAACATGTTCAGCAGATGCATTACCAAAAGGAAAAAAATTCCATCTTCATTTCCTATTGTTCATTACATTGCAGATGTAATTAAAATAGTTTATGTAAAGACAACTGGCAAACTGGAAATGTTTTCTTTGAATCTCACAGAGACTGAAAATTTTGCTCCTATATTTTTGTGAGTTACATTACTTGGAGTCTACTCTGAAAAAGGAAACTCGGTTCCTCCTAGCTTGATTATTTTGCAACTATAATGAAAAGTAAGATTTAAATTAAAAGGGTTGGAAATAAATATGAAGTGTTAGATTAGAACATCTGCATAGAAAAGAAGTGAAATCTCTAGTATTCTGCAACAAAGCACAGGGTTCAACTAATGCTTTTTTATCTTCCCCATCCCATCAAAACCAGTGGAAATTTCAGATTCTGTTCCATCAACCCCACTGGCAAAGGAGGTGGCCAAGAGATTCTCTACACCTGATGCTAACCCTGTGTCAACAGAACCAGCCTGGCTTGCATTAGCCAAGAGGAAAGCAAAAGCATGGAGTGACTGTCCACAGATCATAAAGTAAACTGTAAAATCACATCTCTGTTGCTGACTATTAATTGCTATTTATTCAGCTTTTTACATGACAAAACTGAAAATGCATGTATTGAAAGACTGAAAACTGAACTGATTACCATTTTGCTCTAGCTCTCTGTAAAGTCTATTCAAGTCATGTATTCCATTGCTTTGACAAATAGCTAAATAAGGTCATGGCAAAAAGTTCAGAGGCAGACTCTCTCAAAAACTTACGAATGCTCAGATATTGGATGTAAATTTTAGTATCATAATAAGGGCCAGAACTTCAGTTCAGAAGCTCCTTAAATTCTGTGGGTATTTGGTTCTGGAATTTTAGAACTCAATTAAGTGTTGATCTCAGAAATCTTTTTCAACACTCCATTGTTGAAAATAAGGCAAGATGCATGTTCCCTTCTCTTATTCCTGATTTTTTCTTTTAAGTGTTAAACTGTATGAACCGTCAGTTCTACTTGCAATTTGAAAGCTTCTTCCCTAATGACGAACTTTGGGAGCTATTATTCCACCTGCAAATGATAAGTAGAAAGATGGTACTATCCAAGTGCTGAGATAATTTCTTTCCTCATAGGGTTAATACACTATGTCTACATTCCCTCACTCCTAGGAAGAAAACAATTCATCCTATTAAAAAAAAAACAACAAAAAACTTATTAAAAAAAAAATCAGAAAGTTTTCAGAAAGAAGCCGGAGAGTCAGTGTTTCTTCTAAGTCATTTAAAGAGTATCACTGTCTGTGCCATATTTAAGATGCATAAAGACAGTGATTGCAGACTACAACTTTAAAATCAACTGGAACTAAAATAACAAAAACTATTCCTGTGCTCATGCAGCTGTAGAATTTGCCTCAGTAAGTTCCCACAGGAGTAAGACTTGCTGAACTGAAGTTAACTGAGAACGAAAAGGTAAGTTGGTGAGAGTCTCAGGAGTTTTAACTCTGCATTCTTCCTGATTTTACTGCACATGCAACTTCAGGTAGTTAGGTATTTTCCTGTACTTTGACCAATACAGCCAGAACACTTCAGAAGTTTACTTAGCCCATCTCAGGTATCTGCTGTGGCAATTAAAATCTTTATTACTTCTTGGAACTAAAATAGAAATGTTTACCCCCACCATCTTACAAAAAAGGATAAAGTTTACAATGTAATAAAAATTTTAATGTCCTCAATATCCCACAGAAATAGCTAAGTCTACATTTTAAGAAGTCACCCTAGTAAATAAATCTGTAACACACCTGAGTTTCTTTAACAAGGAAGTCTTAAAGAAAGTTGCAAGTCTCCTTCTTATAACCATAAGGCTCAAAGGAACCTTTAAGCCTACAACATCATAAAGGGAGACATTTTCATGGGGAGAAACTTTATCATTATGTATTTCATGGAGGTATTTTAGCCAAACTGCTGTATGCAGCACAAGGAGTAAGTAGCACTTTATGCAGAAAACAGAACAAAACCTGCTGTATCCTCCTGTTCCAAGAATCAAAAAGGACTTGTCCGCAAAAGTCATTATTGAATACACTACTTCCCATGGCTCAGTATCGTGGTTACAATAGCACAACACAATGGATGTGTTAGATCAAGTAGATGTGCAGCAGGCAAGATGGAACTGAAAGTGTTCAAGGCCAGGTTAGATGGGGCTTTGAGCAATTTTGTCTTGTGGAAGGTGTCCCTGCCTATGTCAGGGCGGTTGGAACTAGATGATCTTTAAGGTCCCTTCCAACCCAAACCATTGTCATTCTATGGGTTTTCCTGGGTCCCTTAATCCACCAGTTTTGCTCAGTTTCAAATTTAAAATCAAAATCTCAGATGTAACTTTTTATCCTTAGTATAAAGTCTATAAAATGTTTTATACAGAGATGATGCAATGCTGCTGTCAGATACTTGGTGGCAAAAAACCCAAAATGCCACCTTCAAAGTCAAATCTCTGCAAGCTTATCTGAAGAATTAATTTTGACCATAATTATTTTTGCTCTGCTAGCACCATGAATTAGCGCATCTTAAATTAAATTTACCCTTTTTCTGAGTTTATAAGCCTGTAGTATGTACTTGTAATCACAAGAAATAAACTGCCTGAAATCCATCTTTGTCATTATTTCTTGAGAGAAAGAGCCAGGCAGAAATATAGAGAAGGTGAAGTAAATCAGGATTAAAGGATTAAAGATACTGGTATTCTGAAAAGCATAGCAAAATTAGGTGCTATTGTGCATGACATAAAAATGCAGTTTTCCAATACAATACATTTATAGCACATAGAATAAAGCTTTCATTAAGGGTTGTCTTAATCTAAAGCTTCAAAGCAGAGTTTTTTCCAACCATAAAGGTATCTAGTGTAATAATGGAAACTGTATTATGTACAGTACTTAATGGAAACATTTCTGAAGCGTACATGTTCAACAGTGACATTTCATGTTAAAATTTTGCACTAAATACCAATGAAGTGTTACTTTGCTTTGGCTTTGTTGCAACCATTTCTGATAAAGTGTTGGAAATCTGTAAAAATAAAACCAAAACATTACTACAGAGTTTAAAACAGCAAAACTGTTTTAAGAACTGAACAAACCACTATGTAGTATATTGTCTCAATTTTTTGTAACTTATACACACAAAATACCATTTCTTCTGACAAGGTTATATATGATTAACCTCTATGTTCATATAGTAATGTATAAAAACTATAAGCTGTATAATTGTGGGGTATTTGTTGTGTACTTTTTTAATTTTTCAAATGTTTTAAAGTGCAATTGTTTATTATACTAATGTCATTTTAATTCTTATTAAACTATAACCCAGTCAAAATTATCTAATCGATGTATGTATTCTGTGTCTCCTTTTGCAAATCACATAGTTCAGGTTTGCTTTATTAAGACAACTTTTTACAGTGCTACAAGAATCTTGCCTACACATTTCTGCCAAGGAACTGGAATTCAAAATAGATGGCTCATCAGAGAGTGAGGTAGTAGTTTCTACTACAGTTCTTTTAGAAGACTCGTAGTTAGCAAGACGCTCTCAGTTAAGTGTACTTTTGTCACTGCAAATACTTGATTTGCATTACTAATACCAGGTAATTAACTTAAGGTGTTAAAGACAACCAAACCAAATTCACATAACCTTTTATTAATAGTTATCTGCAAAGATACTGTAGGAAGCATTTATTCAGATCTCTTAAAAAATCGACTATGGTTGATTTGAGCAATGCACACTTCATCTTGGAAACCAGACTGTACCCACCATTGAAATTTAATAAATATACACAAGTAGATATATTCTGTACTTTAGAATACAAGAAGAAACTCCTGCTGACTTCAATGGAGTTTTGGTATATGCTTGACTGAATAGAAGCCAAGGAGTGCCTAGGCTCACAAGAGATAACTATTCAGTTTAAAAACACTGTAGCAACCAGGTCCCTACTACCAGGCTTATGCAATGCAGGCTATGTTTTCAGAAATCAAGTTGAAAGTTAAGATTCAAAAAAGGACTTGGGGTACCTTGCCACAGCACAGAAACCTCATCAGACTGGACAAACACCAGTCTGATGCATGGAAGAGCCAGGCACAGGCTATGAAAGAACCTCAGGGCACAGGCTAGGCTGGACTCAGAGAAAGGAATACATTCCTCCCTTGGGGAGACAAGCATGTTATTCCAAGTTCCAGAGTATGGTACCTTACCACAGTTTCTCACAACCCTGCAAGTTGAAGCCGAACTACTGACTGACTTCTCATAACATGGGCCAAAGCACAACATTCAAATCCAAACCATCTGAAACATGTTATTTTATAAATTGTAGATGGAAAATGAGGGAGGGCAGTGAAACTTCTGGCTTGGTGCTGTGCAGCCATCCTTGTTCAATCACTAGAGTGCTACGTACACTGGACACTGCCTGCTGCAAAATGCTACCTGGAAAGTCTGCAAAGAGCACCTCTTGCCTACGATAAAATAGACACAGAGGCAGAGAGGATCTGCAAATTCTTAGTTTACAATGTAAACAATAAAAAGGAAGCAGCCTAACAGCTGTTCTTTTTTTCCTGTATATACAAATCAAGGCAATAAACATAATCATTTCTACAGCCAACAACAAGCTTTGTTCCCCACACTACAGGGGAAGAGAAAACCTCTCCTGGAAGCTTATCTACTCCTTCTGCTGTTCCACTCTTGGCATTCAGGATCCACACTTTCCCATCTGTAGATATTGCTGCCAAAAGAATTTTGTTCTTTAAGTCATCACTTTGGAAAACGAATGGTGTTCCATATACACTTGAAGAGGCTTTAAATTTCCACAGTAGATTACCCTCCATGTTACAACAGTAGATAAAGCAATCATGGGAGCCAAAAAATATTTCTTGCTTGGTTAAACTTGAGATGCATGGAGATGAGAACACCGGTCCATTAGTGGAAAACTGCCAAACCTACAGAGAGAATATAACCACCCGTTGTCAAAGGTTGTCCACATTATCAGTTTGACAGCAACTGTAATTTTTTAATAGACTAGTTGTTGACAGGAAAGCATTTTATTTCAAGAGCATGCTAGATTTCAGTGAGGGCTTGTGAACTACTTGTCAAATTACAAGTTAAATTTTACACACAGAGTAAATGATAAAAGACTCACTCATAAAATAGATGCGCAAGAGTTACTACCTTGTGTGAGGCGCACATAAAGATGGCCAACTTTGGAAAATAATATTCTTGGGCTGTTGTACCACAATGAGTAATGAACTTTGAGAATTCTGTTACCATGCCATTCTCTAGCCAAAAAGGCAAATATTCCTTTTGTAATGTATATTAACTTTGTTTATGCTAATGAGGTGCAGATCCCCCCTCAAGAGAGTATCAGTTCTGTAACACTGCTACAAGCAGAGAGAGAGCAGAGCATGGGTGAAAGCATACTTTACAATTAGAAGAGGATTAGGAATTACCATGTATACTGTATCTCAGGCAAAAAACCAGAAACAGTAGCGATTGTTTTAACACCAGATACAAACCACATTCATCTCTGACAAACTAAAAAAATATTCTGCTTTAACTGAACGTGAAGGCTGACATGTATTTTGCCAAAATTATGATTTGGCATTTTTTGATAAATGCATAAACATTCTAAGAAACCTTTAGTTCTAAGTAGCCACCATCCTACAGAACAGATGGCTTTAAACACACTTGAAAAACTCCAAAACCAAACCCATACCATTTCATTTGCCTGTACCACTCTCGACCATTTATTCTGAGTGTAAGCTCTGGACTAGAAATTCTGTTACTGCATCAAGCAACTTGAGAGTTTGTGGTTTTGCCATGAACTGCATAGATTACCCTAGGCAAACAGCTTTTCTACTTTCTCCTCTCCTTAACAATAGACACTATTTGGTTCACAAAAAGGTATGTGTTAATCATTAAACCTCAGACACCAGTATTAATAAAGCACCTTATTAAGGGTTTTTTGATGTACATAAGAAACTAATGACAACACTTTTACCTTTTCTCCAGAATGAGTGTAACAATGTAAGTTTCCATCCACACACCCAATGCAAACGTACTTCTCATTGCAGTGAGGAGATGAGAAGAGTGGTTTTCCCAGGAAGCTTTTCCAAATCTTATTCCCTGTCACCTGTAAATGGCAGCATGGAATAACTGTAATTAACATAACTGTAAGAAGCTGCACAAACCAATCCTTGCTTCACACAGCCTGACTCAGCTCTTAAGAATTGAGGAGAGGGAGAGGCAATGAAAAGCAGACTTCTCCCATCCAGAATGCCTATCAGAAGCAAAACTACTGCTCAGATATTAATCTAGCAAAATGTTCACTGTTTTAAATGGGATACTCAATACTCCTGTTTCATCCTTCTCTTCCTTTCCCTATGCAAAATAATAATTATAATAGCATTGTAGTTTAAGTAAATGGCAGATTCTTTTTCATTCCATTCCCAGTTCCTCAGTCTATGGCAAGGACCAAGGAAGGACAGAGTCTCTTGAAAGCAAGAAAAATAATGATTTGGCATTAACTATAAACACAGTAGGAAATGCTGCAACCCACAATCTATGGCTGTCACAATAAGCTCCTGATGTAGCCTGCACATTCCTATTTTTATAAAAAGTTAACTTGGTGTTACAACTGGGTTTCTCAACTACTTGTTACTCAGGATTACAGAGGGGTGGGGGGTGGGAGAATCTGCTTTTTCTTAAACACAGCCCAGTAAAGCTGCAAAACCATAAATTAGTTTCCTAACTCAAGGGTGGGTGTTACTGAAGCAACTTATAGTGGGTGAGAGGAAACCTGGTTAGGACTCTTGATCTGGGTTGTGAGAATACAACATGAACAGCTGTTCCAAGTGACTGTTCCTTTTATCTAGCAGGACCAGCTGCAAGAAAACAATGCCTCAGAAACCCATGAAATATCTATCAATATATATCACGAATGACATTCCCCAAGTGCAGAGAACAAAACACGAATCCAAAATTAAGGAGGACAGCTCTTTAAATGACAACAGGTAGGGAAACAGTAAGAGGAATGAAGAGGCTTCTTTATTTTTTTCTGACCTCAGAAAGTTTGTGCAGTTTTTTTTCTAATCCGACTGTCAAAGGGAGGGAGGGAAAAAAAAATTCTATAGGAATGAGAAGACATTGATTCCAACTTTAGTCTATAATCAGCATGTAAATTCAAGCAAGTCACTTCAGTTCTCTTTATCACCAGATGGTTTTCTGAAATACAGGAATTATTACGGCAACCTTGTGTATAATAATAAGGCCCTCAAGTGAAAAATCTCTTATGGTAACTTATTATCATCTGGTTCCTTTCATCAGAAAGGTGATCTTAACTTCAGAAATGCATTTTGGTTCCATTTAAATTTGAGAATGGGATCAAAGACAAGCAAAGGTACATACTGGGTTTACAGACAACAGCAGTCCTCCTAGTGTAGCAACATAAAGATGATGTGGCAAAGAACTTAAACAAGGAGAGGAAAACACAGCTCCACCTTCACAGTGTAACTTCCACATACATTCCTTTTTCTGTAAGCACAAGAAAAAAGAGAAATAATTTTTCTACAACAGTTAAAGTTCATCATATTTACAAAGTCCTTCAAATGTCAAAGTTTATCAAACACTGCCTTTAGTCAGCAAAAGCGAATTAAGAAGAGAAGATATAATCTACGTGCTATTATAGCAGCACATATGCTGTTGGCTGCTTTCTTCTTCAATGAATAAAAGAAATCAGCTAATGAAGAGGCAGTATCTGCCCCTCTTATTTTCCATCTTTCCTCATCTCTCTTTTAGAATGTAAGATTCTCTCTCCACTATTAAGCTTTATATCTAATATATTATCAAGTTTTATTTCTAGCAGAGCACCCTATCCTGAAACACCTGCAAAGAATTTAATAACTAAGAAATGAAATTAAATTTGAACTGGGACTAGCAGCACAAGAACCACAGCTGAGACCACCACTATTTAATACCACATAATCTCAACCCTACTTGAAGCTGGCCTACCTATTTCAAAACTGTAACTGCAGACTCCTGATAACACTAACACCAGTGGAACTTCATCTAATGTACTATAAATAAGGTCCAAGTTGGATATCTGTTCTTCCATACATAAAGGTTAGTCAGAATTCTTACGTAAATATCCAAAGAATACACATGTTGGTCATGCGATCCTATGTAGACTAGTCCACTGGAAGGGTCTACAACTGCAGAGCTTTTCACAGTATCTTCTGTGACAAAAGTCCAGTGTATTTCTCCATCGCTGCTCTGAAGCACATACACTAAGCCATCGTAACAACCTGTGAAATAAAACACAATGGGGCGGAGGGAAATAATGATTATTTTTATTTATGCTGCTAGCTGCATCATAAAATAAGACGACTCATGAGATACAGTTTCAAAATGTCTCCTAGAGTTTCTCCTTTTATTTCAAAGTCTTTGCTGATAGTTTATACATTCAAAGTTGACTGTTTCGTGTGTTCTTTGCAGGTTACACTTCACTGCATTTCTATCAAATTCTACAGTAACAATACTAAAAGACATGAAGAGCTGCTGAAAATGGAGAATAAGAATGTTATTTTAAATTGCCGCTTTCCCTAGTTTTCCTTGAAAACAAAGATGCTGAAAGAATAAAGTCTGTATGTTTTCTAATGAATACTGAACTATAATTCTAGAAACTCTTCAAGTTTTAATGGAATATTCAATTTTTTCTAAGAGTAAATAACAACCAAAATATAGCAAAAAGATGGTAACATTATCTTTGTGTGAAAAAACTCATGACCTGGACATGTGCGCTAACCAGTGATATATCCGTATTACCTAAAAAGATAACACAATGATGAGCAATGGCAACTCTGTTGACAATGAATATGACAAACCCCAAAAACCCTACTGAAACACGTTCTCTGTATCTCCCAAAAGAAGAGTCAAATGAGATAATTAAACTCTGTGAAAAATAATCTGAGACATTATGTATTAATTTCTACCTCTATCAATTTTTAAAGACATTTTAAGACTGTACCAGCTTTCCATACTTAAAAAAAACCCCAACAAAACAAAACAGTTTAAAAGTCACACCTGAATCAACCATTAAAAAGAAATGGTACCCACTGACTATTCGTTAATAAGGCCTTATAAATAAATTGGCATATAATAAAGCACAAGTGTATATGTTAGATAAGCTCCATCAATGGTTATCATGAAACTTAAATTAATTCTTCCTTCTGTTGCTATTTTATAATGAATTAATTCTGACACAGATATGGAAGTTTATGGAAAGCATACATGGAGGACATTTAGAGGTAAGAAATAAGAATTTCTGATGTTCATCTTGTACTTAGCAGAAAAAACATGATTTAAAATGAAGGCTAAAACAAAAGACATACCAACAACTATGAAATTTCCACACTTAGATATGCAGGCAGAAGATTCAATACGATCTCCGAGGTTCTTCTCCCATTTTATTTCTCCCAAATCTAGATCAATTGCTTGCATTGCATGAGAGTGCGAGCCAACATACACAGATGCAGACACTTCGTTAGATGGTATTATAACCAGTGGTGATGCATCAACACATTTTCTTGTATTTGACTTCCATCTCATGCATAATGCCAACTTCGCAGTTGTTACGTGACTACATTCTGCATGGATCTCCTGTACAGAGCCACAGTCAGTTTCATTTGCCTTGTTTGTAACTGTTAAGACTCTGTTTTCCATTTCATACTCTTGTGCATGGCTTTTCATTATACCTGGAGCCACTAAATGTGGAAAGGATGGTTGCTGTATCAGTTCCATTCCCACCTGTACTGTATTACTGGGTTGCATAAAAGTCTTGGTGAAATTCATAGGAAAAAAATTATTTCCTCTGCTTAGTGCAATAAACGAAATTAATCCTGAAGCAACCTCAAGACCTCTTTCAGATTTCAGTTTAATATATTTTCCATGGAATTCCTCTCCACTGTTCCCACTTAATTTTCTTTTCATAACATTGTCATATGTCATTAATTGGTCTTCATCTGGGAACAGAATTTTAAGAATATGTCTATAAACCTCTTCAAGCGAGTGGCTGAGAATAACTTCAAGGAGTCCAGGCACAGCTTTGCCTACAAGCATCTCAATTTCATCATAAAATCGTACAGCCTGTAAGGAGTCTCCACCACTGTGCAGAAACACCGCATCTTTAGAAATGCCAGTTGAATCACCTAGGAGACCCAGAGCAGACTAGAGAAAAGAAGAAGGAAAGAGGTAACAGTCACACACATACAAACTCAAGTTGGGTAAAATCCATCTGAACACCCAGAAGTCCCACTAAAAATCAACAACTGAGGAAACTCAATACTCTGCAAAAAATCACATGACACATGATAGTGCCAACTGAGGTAGAAAAGGAACAAGAGGAACAAGAGCTGGGGAGAAATGGGGAAACAGGGAGATACTAATTCTGTACTACAGAATGCTTTGCTCATTCAAATTGTGCAGTTTAAGGAATTAAGACAAACTGTGGTGTATTTCAGTTGGCTGTTTTCAACCACAATACTATGAATGACGACTCTGCAGATAAAACGTTGATACCTTTTGATAAAATTGGCATAGGTACTTTATTTTATTAATAACACTTACATAAACTGGTATCTTTTACTTCCAAATTACTTAAGTAACCAATTTATATACCTACTTTGGAAGCTGTAACACCTTCAATTCATGAACAATTTTGGACTTGGCATTGTTACTACAACAAACAGCAATTACTACATCTCCTCTCACTGCACTCCCTACTCAGTTAAGTCTGGGTGTGAAGTAGAAATCCTCTGGTTTTGGAAGCCACCTTCCTGCTGTCCATAATGGGTCTAAGGCACATCCCATCCCTTTAGGTTATCATTTCTATAGCCACCAATACTGTAAGTATCAGCACAGGCAAACTGGGTTACTAATTTCACTACATTTACTTGTTCAGGTCCTAGCCACAGCAAATCCAGCTTCCAGTTGAAACTTGGAAGTCTACTTTTGAAAAAAACCAAACCAGTAATACCGTTTGGCATCACATTTCAATACCTTGAAAAATGCATCTTTAACACAGGAGTTTAGAAACAACACAGACATTCCAAGAGACAATTATGCAAATTTGCCATCTATTTAAAAAAAGACTTTTCATAATTATATTGAGTAATAAGAAACTCTACTAACACAGTAGCTATTTAGTACAAAGTTCCCATGTCTTAGTTCCTTGGTTCCCTTAGGAATACCCTCTTTGGCATGTGAAACAGTACTCAAAAAGCTACTGACAAGTTACGTCCTTCCTATGCTAATTGCTTATACCTCATTGCCTGCAGTTTTGTCTGATAGAGAGATATAAATGACTCCCTCTTGGCCACTGCAGAGTGACTATATTTAAGCACTAACTGAACAGAAAGAGTTGTACTGCTTAAATCTATAGGCAGCTAGAATGTTCGGGTTGCATTAGTCATACTTCTTAAAACTGTTTAATTCTTGACACATGTATAATGATCCACTTGCAAAGATAAAAAGCAGCCCAAAATACTACCTTCCATAAATACTGCAATCTTTCCCACAATTCCTCTGCGCCACTCAGCTTACTGTCACGCCTTCTGGAGTATAGATGGTTCTGGTAAATCTTGTTCAGTTCAGATATATCAACTTTGCCTTTGTAGAAAATAAAGTACGATATTTTCATTGCTCTTTTAGCATTCACAATTCCAAAACCTGCTCTGCCTAAAAAGTGACTTTATTCTTGTACACACTTCCTTATTTGTATTCAATGCACCTGCATTTGTTTTTACCCAATCAACCATACAGAATCCAGCAATGTTTCTGAGTTTTTGAAAATTTACCCTAGCCTCCCACATAATCCCACCTTCAAGGCCTGATTCTTCCCCAGCTGAAGTCAGGGTTCTGTTGTGGACAGTAACAGGGAAGACTGAGAAAGAAACATGCAGTGTTAAAACTAGATTAATTTTACCACTATTCTTTGACTCTCAAATGAAATGCTATCAAAACATAATAGCGGCTATGATTTTCTACTAGGAATTAAGTTATCTAATCTACAGATTTTAAAAGCCTGAATCAGGTACTGAATTTTGGTTAATAAAAAGATAAATCACAAAAAAAAAAAAAAAAAAAAAAAGGCACAGGAATAAATTTGATCAATATAAGTGGCAAGGGTACTTAATAATGTCATTTACCATGTGATGTTAAAGGCAAAGCTTGAATCAGGACAAGCTCATCAGGGACTGCATAAGCTGGTAGATGTTTCTGGAGTTCTTTAACTACCTCTTTCTCTTTTAAATCATCTTTGGGTACAACAAACAGAATAAGTTTTTCCTGCTGATACCAGGTCACTGCACATGCTTCTACCTGACAAAGATCTTCAGCAGCCTGTAATTAAAAAATATGGTCTTGCTTTGAAATGCAGTTCATCAATAGAGTAAAAGGAGTAAAAACCACAATTAGAAAATACATATTTAAAAAAAGTATTTGCATCGCATCCCTACATCGTATCCTACAAAACAGTTTCTCTTGTAGCTGAAGTTTGTACTTCTTCACATAAAAAGGAACTCAGAAAAATGTCTTGTTTGCCTAATTGCCATCAATGAGATATATTCCATGAGTCTGACAATCTTGTAGAACAATCACTATACATGCATTGCAGTACAACGTTCAGTATTTTTCAGGGTGTTTATACAGTTCTCAATTCTCCTGGAAGAAACCATACAATAAAAGAGATTTCCAAGAACCAAACTCCTCTCTAAAGTATATGACTATATTTTTGATAATAAACCCTTCCAATTTTTTTAAGACTCCTAAAAGTCATCTGAAAATGAGTAAGTTCCCATGTTTGATGATATTGATGTATTCCTTATCCCTGCTCTTCTATACGGGCATACAATACTCACTAAATGTTACATTACCTGCTGCAACCATTCAATATTAAAACGTTTGCCATGACGTTTAATCTGATTGTCTTTCCGGCCCAAGAAGAACAACTTCGCATTCTGCACTCTTACAAAATCCCCTGTTTCTCTCATTGTGCCCAGGGGTACAGTTATTTCATCATCCAGAAAGCAGATTCGCTCTTCACCACCTACACAAGAAAAGATTGTGGTCCTATATATTAAATGGTTAACTGCAAACGAAAATTATAAAGAATATTTGGCCAAATTCTCCTATACTTTAACAAGCATTGTAAGAAGTATTAAAAGATTATCATCAATATCTAAACTTCCACAGTGGTCAAACTGGGCTATGCACTTAAATTCAGTCAATACACAAAACTCACTTCAACTGAGAATATCAAAATGCAAAAAGGAAAAAGAATCAATATAATGAAAGCACAATCTGCAGACAAAATTATAGTAATTTCCTGATCATCATTTCAACAACTTAAAATACCATCAGAAGGTTCCCAGCCCAACAGGAACTTAAATTCTATATTAATCTGTAAATCAGAGGCAGACATCAAGTAAAATAATTAACATATTAAAACACAGTCAACTAAGAAAAGTATCTTAGATGAATAAGAAATACAAAGTAACCTATAAATATTTGTCCCTCGCCTTCCAGAACCACAGAACCATTGGCATCTCTGACCTCAACTTTTGTTCCAAGGAGCGGTGATCCCAAATGAACAGGGAAATCAGTTCTAAATATATTAAAAGAGAGAAATAGTAAAAATCTTCTGAACACAAAACAACTGTTCCAGAAATAAGTTGGCATACAGACTTTTAAAGGTTCGCTATTAGAACAAAGGTAGATGCTTGGGGCTTCTTTTTACAAATGCTCCTTCTTTAAAAACACCTAAATTTGTTAAAAATTAGAAATGTCAGTGTGCATGGGTTTCATTTCATATACCAAAACCCCACAGAATTATAGAAAATAAGGCTTGAACAGACCCTGAAAAACCCCAAAAGAATCCTGAGAGTTTCAGCCGGTTTTTAAGTTGAAACTTCCATCAAATTAACCGATTTAAACATGTGTAGCTGCTTTCTAATTCATTCTTTCCCTGTTCTTTGGGCTTTTGTTCTGTTTTATTACTGATGTTGTGGCAACAAGTACAGTTGACTCTTTCACTAAAGACTGAAATAAAAGAAACTGTATTTCAATGCTAAGTATGTATCTATTATAGATTTCTGTTGACTGCAGACCACCGACTCCTTACCTTCTCTTCATTTTCTAACCTCTTCAAGCATTTGCAGTACCTCATTTATTGAATACAGACACTATTTCTGAGTGGGAGTAGAGAATAATATACTTTCCTTAGTATAACAAAATTCATAAAGCAAAGTAACTTTAAATAACTTTGGTAATATATGAAATTATGCATGGATTCCAGCTCGATTTCTGTCCTAAAGTATTATATTTTATGTTTGAACTCAGAGAAATCAGAATGAAAATGAGTTTTACATGAGAATTTAATAACCCTTTATGACCAACCACTCTTCGAGGGCTGAAGTGTCGGGTTAATGTATCGCATCTTTTGTCTAAAATATCCCATTTCATACAACACATATAACTCAAGTCACACGTATAGTTATCTTGCCAGGGAATAATTACGCATTTCAGACAGCAAATAAAAACACTGATCTAGCTGGAAGTACCTATCATGATCTTCACCCTCCTGTAAATCTCTTTATAAAATACAATGAACAACAACAACAACAACAACAACAACAATTCAGAAATTGAGTGAGAAAAGGCAGAGCGCTAAATGATGAAAAGAAAGTATTCTGGAAATCCAAGTAAAATTACTGTGAGACCATTGGTCACTTTGCACAAATTTCTGCCAAGCATCCTGGTCAAGTAATATCAGTGGAATCATTTGCTGAATAGCGTATTATGCAATATTAGAAAACACCCAGTACCTCATCCCTATTTAAGTGATTATTTGTGGAGTTTTAAAAACCCTAGGCAAAAGCACAGTAGCAGTAAGAAACACATGTACATATACTGATCACATCTGAAAATGAACTTAAGCATTTTTGCTTAACATGAGTACATCTCAGAAGTAACATTCTGAACTTGACAGCACTAAGCTATGACTCTATCTTTGCTCCAGGGCTATGGTTAAAAGTTAGAGAGACCCATTTCTTTACTCTCACTGACAGCTGTGTTAGGTTTCTTCTCTTTGACCATGCACGATCTTACTGGAAAAACCTCATGATGACCAAGAGCTACTACCTGAAGTTACTAGCAAATTGGGTAGAAGCCATTTGTCTGCAGAAGTGCGACACTGATTCAACAGTGCCACATGATGAGACAGCACACCCTGGAGTAGGCTAGTCCACGTTCAACATGTGGAATCACAGGTTGGAATAAGGAAGAGGTCTAGATACCGAGATGACTAAAATCATCATGATGTATTATGTGAAAACAGGTCAACAGTACACAGAATTTCAGACTGCATTTCTGTCATTCAAGAATCATTCATCAACAACTTTTACTTGAGGGGGATGTATTAGAGCATGAGAGACTGGATTAGTCTTGGATTAGAGAGACTAATAGAGAAATAGACTGGATTGGTCTATTTCTACATTAAAAACAAATGTAACTTCTATCAGCATAAACACTCATGAGGACTCAGTAGCCCTGGAAACAGGAGACCAAAGTTCTATTTCTAGTAATTTTTATCATTCATACACATTCACAAGCCATGAAAACAGTGACTTTTCCTACCTAGAATTATCAGTAAAAACCTCTTCAGGAATCTTGTAGCAAGTGGCCCAGCTTGACACTTCAGTAATACCATACAAATTAAAAATACTTGTTTTGTTCTCCTTGTGCTTCCAACTTTTCAAGAGATTCAATATGGGAAATGCTTCACCACCAAGGGCTAAGACACGAAGAGAAGTATTTGCAGACAACACTGTTGATTTAATAATGTGAGTTCCAAACTTCCTGAGAAGAGTTGGTGTTGCCTAAATGACAGATATTAGAAAAAGATCTGTTGTATTTTTTCAGTATACCTGTAGCCATCTTCCTGCTTTACCATATCCGCTGAATAGCTATATTGTGGATGTACTCAACAATCATCTGTGTAGAGCAGATGACATCAACCATCAGATATGGTATGGTAAATTTATATGTATATGTATCTCAGTGGTGTTTTGTGAGATTTTGTTTTTCAGGTGAAGCCTTAATGAGTACTATCGGTACTAATCTATGTTCTTCTGCAGTTTCTTCTTTACTTACATGTGTTATGGGTTCCCTATTGTGCCACAGCTATTACCTAAAGTGTGTGTATGTCAGTTCTCATGTTAATTACTTTGAAACAGAAAGCAGCAAATACAGCATTCTCTTAATGTTGCTATTTGAGCTTTTTTCCCCTTCATTCCAGAAGGTCACTTCAACAACAACCTATACAAGTGATTAACCTGCTCATAGAACATTTAAAGACCTTTCCATAGCACTAAAAATTCCAAGGATGCCAGATTCTGGGTTATTCCTGATTTTTGTAGATATAACAGAAGATTAGTTGTTCCGAAAGCCTTCTCATCTCACTCTAAAATGAGCAAGGGGGAGGGGGGAAAGAGGGGAATTAAAAGGGAAAAACCCAACTTCCTTAAATACAACTCCTGTCAAACTACTGGTAATGTAGAGCCCTTTCACTGAAGGGAAAAACAACAAATCATTTTAATAAACACATTTCATTCTCATTCTTGCCTACTTTTTCTAGTAAGAGGACTGGAAAATTAATGGAATTATTTCTTACCAGGTTATTTTCTTCTAGTAATAGATGAAGAACATCACTTTTCAATTGATCATTTTAACTTTGGTGAATTATAGGGAAGAAAGACAGAGGGGAAAAATTACTCCTTCCCTCCCTCATAATAACTTTTCAGATTTCTCAAGTCTACTCAACCAAGTCAAGAGGGGAATGTAATGTCTTGCTATAATTTAAGAAACATCATAAAATTATTCATCATCAGTTAAGCTCTAAGGAAAACATTTTTGTCATTAATTCAGCTGGGAAGCACTTCCTTCACTGATTTAGAAAAAAAAAATCACAAAATCAAACTTTTCGTAGAAAGACATCTCAAATGCCTCCATTCACCAAATTTCACCTTTCTCTGTTAATGCTTAACATGCTTAAAGCCCCATGTATCTTAAAAAGTCTTAAAACCCATACTTTAAAATTTTTGATAAACTGATCAAGAAACTTGAATATGATAGGAAAATCTACACTATTGAGATTTGTAGCAATCATAATAAAAAAAAAAGAGCAGATAATAAAGTTACAAAGTATTTGTAACTAGTGGATTTTTCTCTGCTGTGGAATCTTCAGTTAACTACTCATTAATCTTAAATTTACATCTTATAATCTCAACTACCACCATTCCTCCAAGAGAAAAGGAAATCTCAGTATTTCTATGAGTGCAAGTACTTCAGAATTACAACATTAATGGCAAAGCAAGGCTTAGGGGTTGATTGATCATAATTAATAAACTAATCAGACCATACTCATTTTATTCAAAGTCAGTTACAAGTGAGATCAATTTCTAATGACTCTTCCTAATTTATGTTTCCATACACAAGTAGTAGTTTTATAAAACACCTTGTTACACTACAAGGCAAGGGTTAGACTTACTCAGCAATGATGGATGCTCATAACTTCAAGTAAATTTTCCAAAAATTAACTTTAAAACTATTAAAATTGAGACAATATAGGAGATGATGCGTACTAAGGCACAAGGAGCATATTAAGCCTCATATAAACAGGTGATCTGAAAACAATGCGTTGTTGTGGAATCAATTATTCTTTTGTTCTCGTTAGTGTAAAGTCAACAAACATTTATCATCCTACAAATGGAAGTGGTTTAGTTGTATTTTTAGCATAAGAGACTACCATTAAAACTTATAAGCTGTTTATGAGGAAAGGCTCCAAGAACAAGCCTATTAAAAAGTGCTAAAATTGTCTGTAACAGGTTACTCCATTACCAGATTCTTCAAAACTAATTGCTTAATTAACAGAATAATTAATTCTTAAGAATTAATGGTTTCTTAAGATGAACACTGGTTTTATCTTTCATTCCTTGCTTTCTGTCGCAAAACGTCTGAGGTTTTGATCAAATGGTAATTTTCTAATCAGCTAACACTACAGCAAAAAGGATAGCGTGAGCTGTGCCCTCAAGGAAGAACACATCTGTTCTATTCTCATTTGCATCTAGACTGATGAAAAAGCAGTACACATTAGGAATGGTGAGAAGCAAGACACTGAAGACACTTATCCTAGGTGTTGCCTACCTGCAACACTGTCACATGGTGATGGTGAAATAGAGCAGCAGACAGCTCCACAGGTATCATTTTAATAGTGTTTGGCACTATAAGAATAGAGGCTCCGCTTGTCAGAGCAACAAACAATTCAACCACAGATGGGTCAAATGTCAGTGGAGAAGCCAAGAATAGCAAATCATCCCGTGTGACCTCAAATATGGATCTAAAATAAGAAAGCTAGGAATTACAATCTGATGCATGTTATTAAAAAACATTTTCAAAGCAGAAGAGCAGCATGAAATGTGCTTCAGCAAAGCTAAGGTCTTAAGGGCTGCTCCGAATATACAGGCCAGACAATTTGAGCACAAGTTCCTGCATCAAGACTGTAACTATTGATTAAATTAATGAGGTCCTTTACTAAGGTATCTAGCTCATTATACACAAATACAGTATGATGGAGGCCATATTTCAACTAATGGATGCTCATTAAAAAAAAAATATACTATTTTCCATAATTTCTGGATTTTTTTACAAAGTATTAAATGAAGCAGAAAGAAGCCCAGGTAGTCTAAAAAGGAATTAGGATTTAAAACTACAGAACATAGTAAATATAATTAATAATTAATTTTGTTATACATTTCTTTAAAGCTGCAAGCCAGAATATCCTATGTGTCAAATTTGTAAAAGTATTTAAAAGAAAACTGGAAAAAAAAAAAAGAAAACTTACGTAAGATGTTGAATATTTGGCACTATACATTTATGAGGCACTCTGACTATTTTTGGGATCCCTGTAGTTCCTGATGTATGCAAGACATACGCTAAAGAGTATTTCTGGCCAACAGCCATGTATGCTTCTTCTGATGTTTTTACTTTGGTTTGATCTGGGCGAATAGTATGTCCTGGCTGCGAGTTAGCCACAGCTTTGGAAGGTTCATATTTACTTCCCACATTGTCTACTTGTGAATTTAAATCAGCGTTGCTCGAGCTCATTTGGAAGAGAGTTAAACCAATATGTTCTATTGTGGAAGAATTGTGGTTAAAATAACCAACATGGGACATTCGGAATTTCTGTAAGAGAAAAGAAACAATTTAAACAGCAGAATTCAGGACATGCTGTTATTGTTCTACTTTATGCAATGAAATATAAAACAGTGTTTCATACATATAAACTAATTTTTCATGCCTCTACTTTTTGAGGACACACATCAGGTAATTTTAAGCTTGTGCATTTTTATATATTAAATATGAGTGAATACAAACTTCATAAATGTGGAATAAATGATTCTGCAAGGAACTAGTGAAAAGGGAAAATACAGAATTCAACAGAAAACAAAGAACTCTGAATTATAACTAGATGGTTCAAACTTGTCAATTCCCTTTGCAGTGAGCGAGGATATAAGATCTGGGAGGAGCTGGACAAAAGGAAACAACAGAACTAAATGCAGGAGTTTTTTCAACTATTGCAGATTTCCAACTCTCATCCTTGATATATGAATAAACAAGTCTGGAAAAGTCTTCCAACGCCAGTGCCAAATAAGCTTGTCTCACAACACTGTAACAGGAAAGTAGGCCATTTTTTTGAAGAGGAGGTAAAGTACTTTGTACTGCTAATTTTAATGTTCTTTTCCAAATGAAAAAGAAAACCTCTTGACAAGAAGAAATAAAATAACCCCATCCAAGCTTATTAAACCAGAATACAATCTGAATAACTACACATTTCTAAATTGCCTTTTAATGCTTCCTGCAGAAGCCTGAACACTTACATTTAGCTTGTCATTCTCAACGAGGACATACTGAAGATTGCTTTTCTTCATAAAGTAAGTGGATAACATTGGTGGTGCATCTGGATCAATAGGAGAATAGGCAGCTGGAACTTGAAGGATTCTAACAAAACACAAATGTTTTTAACTTATTAAAAAAATACTAAGAAAATCCTCTTAAATTTCACTAATATTTCTTTTATACTTTTATAGTTCCCAGAGATAGAAAATTTATCCATAACATGACTTTTAAACATTTTGTTGGAAAAAAAGTAAGAAGAATAGTTAGTGTTGCCTTTTGGTATTTTACAGCAAGGAAAAAGATTAAAGCTAGATGAAAACATTCAACATTATTTAAGGCCAACCAGGCTGTTGATGACAAAGGTATCACTCACATCAACAGCACATTTGAAAAGCTTCTGCTATTGACTAGGAAATTAACTACAAGCATTTTGTTTATGTATATAGATTTATAAACATATTTTTAAAAACCCACTTGAAGTCAGCACACTAAAAACATTTTCTGTTCTCACTAGTCTAACGAATCCGGCATCATAAAAATCTAAGCATGTACCCGAATTTCTTCCCAAATAAACCAGCAGAGAAATACTAAGTATCATTCTGCTCTCATTCCCGGCGCTGTAGCTTCCCCAAGTTGCTCGCTACGATCACGCCCTCTAGTGGCTCCTCTTGATAAAGACAAGTACTTGAATTAATGCCACGAAAAACCAAAAGTGGCAACCAAAATATGAACAGCTTCCATAAATCTTCACATTTTCTTTAAGGTTGGGTTCCCACGTACAATTCATTATATCTTCTCTCTGTGCAAGTGATTTACCACTGCAGTAATGATGAGATCCAGAATGCAGACTTGGAAACTGCAGCATTCTGCATACTAGAATAGCCACTGGCATCACCTAAGCCTGCTCTGCATCATACACAGCACTTAACGACTCAGCAACAACAACTAAGGATTAAAACGCTCCAGTATTTCCCAGTTACACAGCAAAAGAAAACAGTGTTGCTGCTCAGTTCAGTGGGATATAGGAGATCTTTAATCTTTAAACCAGGTGGCAAGTGACCCCAGCATGCCTCATCCAAACTCCTGCTCAAGCAGGGCCAGCTGTGACACCAGACCAGGTTGTTTGGGACTTTAGCCAGTCAGGTCTTGAAAACCTCCATGAATGGTACCTGCATATCTCTGGACAACCTGCTCCACTGCTGGACTGGGGGCAAAAGTGTTTCTTGACCAATGAGAATGCTCCTCAGTGCTTCTGGGAGGTTTATGATTGCAGTGCTCTCTTACTCCACCCAAATATACTCAGTTGTGATACATCCTCTTCTGTGCAGTATGACAATAATAAAATACTGATGTGGACCATCCTCCTAGGAAGCACAACTGCTGCTGTATACATCAGCTGAAGACAATATGCTTGTGATGCTGCAATTCTACATTACGTCATATTTGCAGTGGATATAAAAGATACATACATAAAGGATATAAACATTAGAATTCATCATCAGAAGTAGGGTTTAAAAAACTGATGAATTGGCTTGAATACTAAGATCACAAACACTGCAATCTCCTGACCATTAAATAATCAATGTCACTTTAGTGCTGCATTGCTCATTACTTTATCCTATAATGTTTATAATGGAACTTGAACTGTCTGGTCATTTAGCTTAAAGCATGAAACTCGTTTTCAATAAATCACTTTTTTCTATCAAGACAAGAATACATTAAAAAACCTGCATACTCTTTTTCTTGCATAGATACATTTATTCTGTTGGATCACCTCAATTTTTAAACAAGCACAACAGATACTTGTCATTAATCTATTTATATTTTTATGAATATGCTTAATCAGTTTTGAAAAAAGGGAAGTTACAGACACTTTAGATGAATGAAGATTCAGAACAACTTTAGCAGTGGTTTTCCAAAAGATTATAATACTGCCATATTTTTCCTTAAAGAATACCAGACTCCAGTGCCTCTTGCCTGTATTACTACAGTATCGCTGCATTTTTGTTATTAAAATATAAGAAAACTGAGATGACCCATAAAAACTCAATACAGATTGCAAGCATTCAAACCATTACCCTAAGATCCAAGACGGCAAGTTAATTCCTGGGTAGCAGTAAAGGCCTATTTCACATTTTCCCTGCTGGTCACAGAGCTTTTGAAGGAAAGCTGTTAATTCCACAGCAAGCTTAACCACCGTCGCGTATGTGTAGAAAGCTGGAGGCTTGCCATTACACTCATCAAACCAAACTGCTTTGCTATCGGAGTAGAGGCTTGCTGCCTGATTCACCAGTTCCTGAAGAGTCATCTCAGATGCGTACCTTCAGTCCCCCTGGAAGATTAACAGAACAGACTGCGTTGTCACCTCCTCACTTTTAACGCTTCAGTCAAATTATATAAGCACAAAAAGCACTACCAAGAAGGAAGCAAGCTACCTTGCAGGAAACTCACAGCCTCACCACACTTTATACTGAAGAAGCATAACGCTTTTTACTTCTATTGTTTGCCACGGGTCTTACGCTAAGGCCCACGATACAGTAATTCACCATTGTTTCATTGCACAGCGATAGCTTGTTCCTCACCATTACACCTTTATTTGTACAGCTAGGCAGCACTGGATTAGTAACTTTATTAGCAAGAGTTAATAACGCTTTCTTTACTAGAACTGCGAAATACGAATCCTTCTTTTGCAAGCAGGAAACCCAACGCACACTCCGCCGCGCTCAGTGCCCCCGTTTCCACCCGCGACGGGCACCACCTGGCCGCTCCCGGGGTACCGCGGTACCTCTCCTGGGCTGACGCCACCAGCGCGGCCCCACCGATCGTTGCCGCTGACGACGGCGGCCTTGGATCCCCCACCTGAGGCAGCGCCGAGCAACCCCTCAGCACCCTCCTTTGCTCCCCCGCCATCTAGCAACAGAACGTCAGCGCTTCCGATTGGCTGCACGGTGCTCGGCGCGCCCGACTCTGCAGGAACGCGGCGTCTCATTGCCTAATGACGGTCGCACTGTTGGGGCGTCCGCAAGCCGCGCCCGGTCCGCCCGGTCTGCGTGGGGCGGTGCCATTTTTTTCCTGAGGGTGAGATGAGCAGGAAGGACGCCAGGGCCCGCCGGCAGTTTTTCCTTCAGACACGAGAAGGGGGCTGAAAAACCCGCAGCTGGCCGGGGTGACGGGGTACGGTTTGCCCGCCACACTCAGTTCGGTTATATCTGTACCCATGGAGTCGCGCCCTCCCTTCCCCCCCACTTCAGGAGGTGGTACAGGCCTTCCTGCCGGTGCGATCGCCGTTGGGACGGAAGCCCGGGCGGGTCAGCCCTTGCTGCAGCCTGTACGGCGGGTTATAACGCTTTACTGCCGGGAGCTCGGGGGGGCGAAGGGGCTATCGGTTGGGTTTGAGAGACGCCGGGGGGAGCCGGCATCGGTAATGCAGTATGGGCTGGAGTATGGTGCGGGAGAGGGCTGTTTAATGCGGGACAGTAAGCGATTTTGCTCCAGCTTTGAGGTGCTTTCACAGTGACTTTATTAAAAGAAACTTTCGATGCATACTGCCGGCCAGTGAAGGGACAGAGAACGGGAAGACCAGTTCATAACCGTGTTTAATATTAGCTATGGAAGAGGTTAGACATCAGCTTTCTACTGCTTTGTCACATTCCATAAATTATAATTGGCAGACTTGCACGTTGGGAATACAGCAGGAACAGTTTCACAATAAAACGTTCACATAATACAAATAGCAACAACCAAAATCAAGAGTTTTCTCCCTCAACATTGCAGGTGTACGTCCTGCTGTATGTGATAAAAAAAAAGGGCCTGGTAACCCAAAACAAACGCAGCTGGCAGAGAATACAGTAGCATGTGGGAAATACTTTCTTTTTAACTTAAGGTTTTAAAAATCTGCCCTAATGATTAGGCATGTAGTGTATCTAAAAATTACAGTGCCTACAGTAGCAGAATTTTCACATTCATACATGGAGGGGGAAAAGGGCATTAGGACTCATTAAATCGGAATTACGCCACCTAATGCTCAAATCCCATGTCAGCAATTATTGCCAGACTTCAAAAATACCAGTTTTGTTAAAAACCTGTTGAAAGAGTTTGCACAAGTTTCATTTTCAGTCTGTTCTAGAGACAATTTTTCAGATAAATCGGTAGACTTCTGCTTGCAGCCTTGTTAAACCGTGCATCTAAGGTTTTATCTCCGGTAGAAAGGGCTTCTGATATGTATCTATAACCTAAGAGCTTGACTTACCCCTTCTTGTACATGCTTTCTTGAACTGGGACTTCTGTGTTGTGATTATCTGTCAGGCACCATTGTTACAAACCCCATGTAAGCAAGCTCGCTTTTGAATTTAATCACCAGTGCTGTAATTCTCAACTATATGGAAGATGATGGGGACGGAAGAAGCTCTTACCTTTTTTTTTAAACAGTGTCACAAACAATTACAAGGCCAAAATACACAATATTAAATAGAAAATCTAAAATTAAGTTGCTGGCATTCAGTGAACAAAACTGAGGTATACAAAATAGTTTTATAATTGTGGGTAAATTCACAGTAGTTTTCAAAAGGTGCTTTTCCATTTTCAGCAAGTGGTTAGTTGTCCAAGTGATCTTCATGTGTCCAAGTGATCTTCATGTATCCAAGTAAACAGTTAAAAAATACAATGCATTCAAGAGCTAATGGTTCCTCAGAACTTTTTTCTTCTGAAACATTACATCTATTTTAACAGCAGTAATATAGTAAAATAAGACTATACCCCAAACAACCCATAATCTTCAGTTGGTACATCGTTTTTACTATTGAAAATGAAGACTGACTTTATTTTTAGGTTTACTTTGGATGTTGACATGTGAAAAGCACACTGAGCATCAGCTCACACTTCAGAAATTGTCAGGACTCGTCCTGGAGAAAATAAGATGTAGACCAGGAAAAAAAATGGCAGCGCCAAGTATTTTTTTTCTCCTTCCACATCCTATTGGCAACTGGTGAAAGCACATGAAGATAATGTAATTACACTGGAGTTCAAAACCAGAATTTTAAAGTTATGAAACTAGAGAGCTTTTGGCGGAGAGTTTCCCTGAGTCTTCATTTTTTTAAATTATATACTAGACATTATGTTTATAGAGTCTGTTACAAAGGGCTGGGGATTAATAAAGGCTGTTGAGCTACATTGGCAAAAGTTAGGCTTAAGCAAGAACTGCTGAGGAAGCAATTTAATTCTTCAGAAACTGGTATTTTTCCAAAGGAGAAAAGCAAACTTCACATTCTTTTGTATGAAAAATTTGATACATAGAAATTACACCACATGATCCACAATTTGTGAACAACTCTAATGGATATCTTTCAGGCAGGGCAAGACCAAAACAAAAAAAACCTCTGGGACTGCTACATAATTAAAAAAACTTTGGCTTTTATAATATCTTATGAGAAAATAGAAGGCACAACTGTGCATCAAAACTATGATTTTGTATTTTAATCTGCTTACATTGTTTTCATCAGCGCATCAGACTTTCTGTAAGTCTTTACTGTAAAGATGTGGTTTAGTAACAGTAATGGGTTAGCTGTAATAAGCTTTCCATAGTACCCTAAATGTAAAAAGACTATTGGCAAGAAGGAATCTTTGAAAAAGGTACATTCAGCAACAGATAGGCTCATGTCCATCCACTACCACTTCACCATTCTAGCTCTACAGGATACTCTCCAGTGAGACATGCTGTGCAGTGACCAAGCTTTCCAACGCGTGACTTCTGGGTTTTAAGGCTGTTCTCATTCTCTTGCCTCGCTTTGATGCTTTCCTGCACGGATGATACCAGCCCTTCCACAGAAAGGTAGACAACACTGTCTGCTCCTAGAGGAAATAAAGAATCAGTTAAAGCCACAGTATTGTACCAAATGCAATGATCTTTGGAAATGCAGTTGCATTATGGTATGGACTATGATGCCAGGTGGATCACCTTACCTAAAGAGAATGGGTATGAAAAATTATCAGGCCATAGTAAGCCTTGTCCTTCTCAAATGCTTCGTGCAGGGAGCAACTCACTGAAATAGAGACTGAAGGTTCTGAGATGGGAACAAATATGTCACACATACTGCCAAAATAGAAATAAAGTCCAGAGGGTGTATTAAGACTCCCTGAACTCTGTATAGTTTCCCACAGTTACCCTGTAGTTTGGGTCTAGGTAGAAGCAAATGTCATTCCAGACTGAGCACCTGGGACAACAAACACTTACTGGGACTCGGGTGAGAGGAAAACCATCATGTTAAAAAACAATGCAGTTCATAGAAATGTTCTAGCAGTAGGAAAGTTTGATAGCCTTTTCACATCATTAGTTTTCTATCGTTTCACTCATTATTTTGTGAATAATACTTAAAGACTTGAAATATTTCAGTGTGCCTTCACAGTAATTGTAGGGAAAAGAACTCATTGCAATACTAGACTATGAGAGTATTTAACATACAAACTCAGAGTTTACAGTTTTCTAACTGTAACCACAACTATGTTCTTAAACCATTTAAAAAAGTATTTTGCAGCCCAGTAGGCCATGCCTGTATAGATCTCCTCACTCACAAGCCTTCACATGACTTCTGTTGCTGATACCCTACGAAGAGCATATTTACCTCATCACAAAGAACAAAAGCTGCTGGTTCTTTCGTTCTGCTGCAAACATGACTCATTCTAGAATTTGAGAATGTTTTTTGATGAGTTTTAAATGTCATTTCTTGCAAAGTGAAATACATAATGCAGTTGAATTATTTACATAAATTTAAATTTGTAGAAAAATCAGTGGGTGTTCACAAATTCCAAACATATTTTTGTGAACATCTCATGAAAGCGAGAACTACATTAGCTTTTCATCATAGTACAGATTTTCACCACTTATTTCTTCCCGGTATTTTGCCTACTGTTGTAAAGTTTCCCAGAAGGAGCTTTAAGCATGGAAAGCTTTGCTGTCACACCTTATTTGTAACTTATGATTATGCAATTATTCTAATGTTTTCTATTCTTTGGAGAAATATAATTCACTGTGTTAAAAAAGTGTAGCTAAACTGGTTTGATCTGTAGGGTGCTCGCAATGCAGAATTTAGTGCATCAGCCTGGTGAGTTTTTAGTCAGTTTTGTCACTGTTGCCTTGGTGTGCTGTGCTTTATTTCGATGTGGACAATAAAATACCTACAGGTGAAAACTCTCTTTCTTAAAAAAGAAAAGAGTAGCACTTACCTATATAGTTTGCAAGATCATGAAATTCAGGTCTGTTGGCAATGAGTTCTTCTTTAGTTGGAATGTTTATTCCCATGTAACAAGGAAACTTTATGGGGGGTGAAGCCACGCGGATATGCACCTGAATAAAAATAGTTTCAAACAAGACTGCTGTGGTGAAGGTCAGTAGTCCATAACAGTACAGCAAAGCCCCAGTTAGGCAAATAATCATGAAGAACAGAACACAGCACTGCACAAAAGAGTTAAAAGTACGATAAAGTTTTTTCAGGTGCCAACACAACAGGAGAGAAAGACAGTTTCAGAATTCATTTTACAGTATTGCCTAATGATAGTAAAAGGTTCCCATCCTGATTTTGCTTTTCTTCTGTGGTGTTCAGTCCAGACGCAGTACCACAGGTCACACATATGTCAGGAATACCACACCAATACTTGATTTTCTGATCTTAACTAATTTGTTTTCCATTCTCTCTTTATTTGCCAGATAGTGCTTCATAAATGGAGACCTGTTCCTCTCCCCTTAATCACCCAAATTTCACAGTCATACAAAAGAAACGCCTTAACCTGTCATGGGCATCCTTGTCCATGGCAGGGGGGTTGGAATTATGTCCTTTCCAACCCAAATCATTCTATGATTCACAATAAACTTGAACTAGCCATTGTCTTTTTGCACACCTGCCCTTTTAAATAAGGAAACAATGTGTAGTACAAATGAAGACTGGTGCTTTACCCTCTTATCAGTGTTCTGTTTACATCTGTATTATGCTAACTGAAAATTAACTTACCTCTTTGGCTCCTGATTCTCTCAGTAGTTTTATTATGGGTGAAATGGTATTGCCCCTCACAATTGAATCATCAATGATAACAACTCGCTTGCCTTTAAAATTATCAGACAGAACACCGAACTTCTTTGCAACACCAAGTTGCCGTAACCTCATATTTGGCTGGATAAATGTTCTTCCTACATACCGATTTTTACAGAGTACTTCAACATATGGTAGTCCACACTGTAAACAGGAGAGTTAAACAGAATTAAAATCTAAAGAGCTGATTATTCTCAGTTACTGTTTTTTCAAAGCAACCTTAGGACTTAGTATGACTTCACAGTAACCAAAAAACTTTGAAATACTTTAATATAGTGGAATAGTGGCAGAAAAAAACAAGTGCAGATGACTCAATAGGAGTACTGGGAGTACTCAAAGTATAAAGCTTTATCAATACAGAACTAACAGCTCATACCATTATATTCCATTACAAAAAGAGATCATTGTAAATAGGCTTGGGGGAAAAAACAGACAGGTTAACATATACCTTTTGAGCATAACCAAGAGCTGCTGGGGTTGCAGACTCTGGGACAGTGCTGACCAGGTCTGCTTCCACAGGTGCTTCAATAGCGAGCTGCTGCCCACACCTTCTCCTGACTGAGTACACCATCTGACCTAAGAACAGCAAGAAGTGTTTTTTCCTGGTATGCACAATTCAGATTTCCTCTCTGTTTGCTGTACAAATTTCTCTGGCAAGTTCAGGCATAGAAGGCAGTGAGAAAAGCTCCACAACTTATAAACAGTCACTCACATAAGGTCATTTTTATTTTCCTCCATAATGCCATATTCTAACATTCACATTCATACTGCTACACAGAGAATTAAAATCCAGTTTGCCCTAATCGGGTAACTAAAGGTCCTGTGGATGTTATGAAATATATTTAAAGAAGGAAGAGAGTAGAAATCATGCCTGCCTGTTTCTAACATGCATATTCTATTTTTAGGCTGCTTTTCCCAGCAGACCAAGTTTGTGTAATCCTGCTGTCTGCCTCTGCCCACTTACTAACTTTGAATCAGTTGGCAAAATTTACCCCAAACTTAGTAAAGGGATACGGGGCCTCAGAAGCTTTTAAGGTCATAAAGCATTTGCAGCATGGGAGGGAACTGGAGGGATTGTGATGAGATGAGGCACAGCCAAGGGTACAGCAGCAGTACTGAGGAATGTAAGAAATGAAGATATTTGAAGGGCAAGAGGCTCATGAGGAAAAGGGATGTGGGGTGAAACTGGCTTTATGAGGATGGGGAACTGTACTGGATCAACAGATGGCATGTCCACAGAAAGCCAAGAAAATAGGTTCTTTGATAGGTATGAGTCCTGCCTTATATCTTTGTCAGTGAGGTAATTTTTGATGGCTTGTACTGAAGTAATAAAAGCATTAGACTGAGAACCCCGAGTACCTAGATCCTTTCTTGCAAAGAAAATCCTGAAATAGGGTTTTTTTTGGGTTTGGGGTTTTTTTTCACATCCTATTTCAGAAGTCATTAAAAAAGTATTCCAAGAACCAATAAAGTTCCTCTCTTAAGACTCTCACTTTCAAGGGATATTTCCTCTACCTTCATCATGTTTGTGGCTCCTCATCCCTTCCATAGGACTAGGCAAGCAGCCTGACTGAGGCCATATGCACAGCCAGGAACAGGAAGGTGAATCAAGCTCATAGTCAGTGGTACCCTGCATCTGTGATCCCAGATCCCTTCCAGAGTCATTGTTTTCCACGGTAACATCTTCCACTATTTAGGAAGGAGCTCTGTACATTATTATCTTCTTACCTTCAAAAATACTGTCTGGTCTTGCAAAATAAACGTATTCAAAGATGCAGAATGCTGATGGATCTCCTTCAGGTCTTGGTACAATGTCCAGTGTCTGGACATTGTATCTGGATATTTTCACAATCTCTCCAGGAAGGACCTCACGATAGTACCTTAAAAGAGAAATACACAGCATTTAGAAATGTCCTGAACGTGGATGATAGTTTTGAAATATTAAAAAGATTCAACTGACAGGAACATCCTAACACAATAATTTACTTCTGTCTTAGGATGTGACCTGGAGTTTTTTAAGACCAACACACTAAGACAAGTGAACCTTACTAAAACAGCATGAACTGATACCCAAAAGCAATAAATGAATTCTCAGCACCTGAGAATTATGGTATTCTTCCTATATGTGAGGTGTACAATACTCAAGTCTAGTACAGGCTTCACTGAGATAAAATATATTTTGATAATTTAGTCCTGGATCAATACCAGAGGACTTTTCTGTGAAAGCTAATTAACATTAAAATGCAGTATAAAAAACCAGAATGAACGTAAAGCTAGCTGGAAATTACATTCCAATTCTCCTATCTGAAGAAATATGGAACAGTGTTAGGTTTATCATGCTACAATGATTATTATGCTACCTATTAAACATTTTTCTAGATTTTTGGGTGGCGATTTTAATAATTTCAATCTAAATCTATCCCAAAGCATTGAAATGTTCTGGAGATATACATCAGAGGTGAGCAAATCTGTGATTATTGACTGGTAAAATACTAGCATTAGCAGAAAGCAGCACTGGCTACACAAGAAGTTCAGACAAAACTGCTTCTTTTGAAAGCCCACAGGCTTCAGCTGATGGTCCTACACGATAAGCTTTTCTTAACAGAGATTTTAAAGAAGTTTCAGAAAATGGTTATTTTTATCCATACGTAGAATAAATTGTCTCAAGAAAGCCCCTGTTACCAACAGCTTATAGTTCCTACAGAGAAAGGGTAGAAGTCACAGCAAGGGAACACAGAACACCACACCTACAATAAAACGCTGCGGAATGGAATGAAGACCTCTAAAGTGCCGTCACATAGCTGCCTGATTTTGCTTGATGTATCTTTTTAATTGGTAGTTGTGTACTCAATGCAATTTTTCACAGTTTTATTTTAAGAGGATCCAACTTTACTTATTAATTTAGTCCCAAAATGCACATTGTTATATTGCCTGATTAGAAAATTAAATATGCTTCCTCATAATCTTTCTTACTTTACACATGTTCTAGTTCACAGTTGCCTTCCTCCGAATCTGTGGTCTGTTAAAGAGCCTCTTACCCGTCTCTTTTTGTCCAGAAAAAGTATCATACCTTTCTTTTCAGAGGATCTTAGCTTGAGTGGTAATGGGAATGCCATCTCATGTTTTGGCTCTGATGGAAGTTGCCACATATGGAAATAGTTTCAGGTGGCCATCATTTTTTTCAAACAAGCAAGCCTGTTTTGTTAGACAGCATATGCTACAGCTCAGGTTAGTCCAGCCTGTGAGCTACCAGTATAACCTTTCTGTGATTGAAGAATTATTTTGCTGTTCTGCTGCAAACATGCCTAAAATTAAAAAGTAAAGTCTAAAACTGAAAAGTAAAGACTTTACACAGTAAAGTTGTCTTTACTGTGATTTTCTGAACACATAATTCTTCTTTTACATTAATCTGTTCGAGATAATTAACTGGCAAAAAAAGAGCACCGCTAAAAAAACCCAAACCTCCAAACAGCCCAACAAACTATTCTTTGATGTCTTTCATATTGTAATAGGTTATGATATTTGGCAATTTGAGGTTTAATGTTTAATCGCTGCCTGAGGAGAGATAAAGTGAGAACTGTGGCACTTACTCTGCACCAATAGACAAAAAGCTACAGGATTCAGAAGAGACTACCCATCCTTCTGTTTCACTGTTATCTTTTCCTGAAATGAAAGATTTCAGTTGGAGTCAGCCCACAATTCTTGTAACTGTTACCCCCCACACCATTACATTTCTGCTGCAGTATCTGTGGTGTTTAGGTTGCCAAGTGCACAACTAAAGACTGTTATAATTTGGAACTAAAAGGTATAGCATTCCAAAGTTTCTGTAATATTATTTAAAAAAAAAAATAACATACTGGATTCCTACAGAGTAGGAATGTTTGTATGCTTTTAAAAAAGTCTTGATAATTTTTCCTGTGGTTAAAATTACCAAGTTTTGTGAAGATATGGGAACATTTACCACTTTGCCTTTAAATTACTTTATTTTTATACAAACTAACAGCTTCTAATCTCACTTCGTGGAAAATTTTGATTTGCAGGCTAAACAGGAACACAAATAATTTTCCCTATAAACTGACTGTATAGTGTTCTGTTGCTATACTGCCCGTGACCGGGAGTGCTTGGAATTCAGAAATATATTGCCAATAATCCAGCACTTTTCAGCCACCTTATAAAGAAGAAAGGAAACAACCACATCTGTTTCTGGACTGTACAGTGGCCCAAGCAACCGGCTCTACATGGCCCTGCCTGAGCAAGGAATCTGTACCAGAGGACCTCCAGAGGTCTCTTCCAGCCTCAACCCTTCTGTGATTCTGTTCATCCCTGCTTCCCTGTTTGGCTGATGAGATGTTAATTACATTTTCACAAATACTGTGTTACAGTTGGGCTGCTTAATTCTGACACTGACATCAGGCAACTAGAATTCCCTTTTGCTAGGAACAGGAAAGATATTTGCAGGCTTCCTAAAATTTTTTTCTTCCATACCAGCATTTTTTTGTTGTTTTAAATTTTCAGAAATGACCTTTGCATCGCATATTCCTGCTTACTCCTCAGTAAATGTAGCTTTAATTACTTATATCAGTGATTTCAGGCACAGACCATATGAATATGAATATGATTATGAATAGGAATGTGTGGTTTACCTTTTCCATTCATGTCCCCTACTGGAATAAGGCGACCAATGCAGAGTGGGCGATTCCCATATGGATCACGTACTGCATAGATTATGTCTTTATGCATAATTAGCAATGAATATGAAGTTGGAGTTTCATTCATTAAATTTTTTATTCTGAAATGAGACAAAGGTGAACATAATCATGTGTCACACAAACAGCTGTGTGCATTTACAGCTGCATACATATCATGCTGAGATGCTGTTCTTGGCTCTGAAACCCATCCTCCTTACCTTGCCACCCAGTCAGCTGTATCGTCATTTTCTAGAGGAGGCGTGAAAGCCAGCAGCTGGGTGATCAGCTCACTGTCAGAACTGGTTGACAGTCCTACACCATGCCTCATAAGCTTTTAGGACACAAAGGAAAAGTGTTAACAACATTAGAAAGAAAAATCCCACATAACACTGCTCAGATTTAAATTGAACAACACCTTTGTGCAATGAACTAAAGTTTTTAAACATATCCCTGCTTCAGCGGATCAGATCACAGTAACATCAAACTTCTTCCAACAAACCAAATATGTAAAAAGAGCAGATACAATGACTGGTAATACATTTCTCCCTTTGCATCTCATTCCTTTGCCTTGCATGTAACCAAAATTAATATCACCAATATTCAGGGCATAAATTCATGTTTTGGTTGTTTACTTAGCTTTGTGCTTCTGCTTGCTCTGGGAAGAGAGGGAAAAATATACAAGGAAAAATATGTAATTAACGATAGCAGATACAGAAGGAGATAACAAGGCAGAATGGTGGTTTAGGAACAGAGCAACAACAACAAAAAGAGGCACGAATGGAAACAGAGTGGAATTAAAAAAATGAAGATTCCACAACTTAAAAGTTTGCTGAACCTGGCCAGTCTAATTGTTCTGTCTTGGTGTATTTACGCTTCTAAGAGAGAAGAGAATCTTCAGTGTATCTAGCTAATTATTACAACCCATTTAAAGCTGTATGTATTACTATTCCTAACTTTTATCTTAAGAAATCATTTACAATCATGAAAAAGATTCACCACTGTCTACATTTCCTCATCACTGTTGTTTTCTCCCATCCATTTATACCCTTGAGGCTCTGATTAATGATGGGCTAGGTTCCTTTGGGCAGCCCATACATTTGCCTCAGTGCAGGAATATGAACTCTTTTGGATGGAATATATCATAGGTGGTATTTCATAATGAAACATCTGCTAAATTTTATTTGCCTTTTTAGCACATACCATTCTAGCTAAACACACTATCAACACTCAATCAATAGGAATGTGACCGTCAGTCTGGAGGACTGGTGAATTATCTCCTAGGACAGTTATAAATGCTTCCCCTCCCTGGGACTTTTTCACCCCAAAATGATCTGTTTTGATTATGGTGCTGTCTTACTACCCCAAGCAGTCTGACATTAAGGAAAAGTCATAGCAAGTTTATTGGGGCTACCAACCTTCCTCCTGAGTTGTATAGCATTTGTTAGCTCCCCATTGTGCGCCACAGCGATCTTCCCATGAAGAGTCTCTACAACAAAAGGCTGGCAGTTCTGTAGCTCAGAAATTCCTGAAGTGGAGTACCTTGTGTGCCCAATACCGAGGTTGGAAACATACAGTTTCTTCAGGCTGTCTGCATTGAAGATGTGATTTATAAGACCCATTCCCTTTAGGAGAAAAAGTAAAAGTTCTGTTTGGTTTCGTTTTCCTGGCAACTTTCTAATTAATCCTCATGTTTGTTTTTAAAGCAAGCAAATTTAAGTGAAAAGGCAAATAAGTGAGAAGACATGGGAAAGAAAGAAGCTGAGTAGGTGTCACAGTGATATACCAGATGCCATTACTCTGTTTTTAAATAAAGCAATATACATCTTTGTGTTGTGGATTTTCATGGAACAATCTATTCTTTTACTAAAAATACATCTTCCGAAAAACACTACCAAAACAAACATGTTGTTTAAAAACAGACAAAAAGACTCCCAGAAGGAAATTCTATGTAGAGAATACCTTTTACAACATTGCAGTATATTGGATTTACTTTTATACCGGGTCCATGATACTGTTTGTTAGATCCCACTGTCATTCTTGCCAATGTCATAAGTAAAGCTTTCTCAGGAGATGTCATTGTTTACTTAAAACAGATTTTTCATATAGCCCAGCTGCCTTCTATGTGAAGCAAAAATGCATCAAAACTTTCTAGTCAAACGTCAGGAGCATCTTTTGGCAACAAGCACTATGTAGAGGTAATTCAGTAGCAAGAGTAGTCTGAAAAACCCTACCCAGAGAGTAGAAATTAAAGACTGGACTCCAGGCCCTCCTACAGACTCCTGCTTCTGCCACTGCCTGTGGGAAATACATCCTTCTAGTGCTTGGTTTCCCTGTCGTGCATGGTAATTGCGATATACACCATAGTACACATAACACTCCTCTAGGACCTTGAAAGATACATAGGAAAGGTCCAAAGCTGTGAATGGTTCATAACTTGTGTTGCAGGTACAACAAGAAGAGAGTGGGATGGGACAGGAAGGAAAGAAATTGGATTAACTGTTTTCAGAGCTCAACCAAAAAAGCTTAAAGAAAGCTCAGCTTTAGGGTATTTTCTGCTGTGACTGCTACAGAGTTGGAATACCAAGAAGCTGTGGTTACACATGTGGTTTTAGGATACTTACTATTACACTAAAATATTACTGCCTCAACAGTTGAGCTGGTATAAGTTTGCTTTAATGATTCAACAAACTTTATGACAAATAAATTATCATCTCTTGTCTCACAGGTGAAATAAAGGGTGGTCTAAAGTCTGTATTTTGTTCTCATATATGTACAGAAATGCAATCATGTGCTCCTATTTTACTTAGGTCAGCTTTATCCTGACAGGAGATCTGACAGGTCTGGTCTTAATGGGTGTAGCCAAGTTAAGCACTGCAACAGCTTAAACAAGCAATGTTGTTTTAAACCAGATTTGGTTACACAAGTACATAATCTTTTAATTGCTGTTTGAATTATTCCTGAGATTTAGACTGTGCTGGTGTGGGATGGTGAATGTGAATTACACCAGTCTAAAAAATTTCCAATGAAGACAATTTTATGTCTGTATTATACAAAACTGCTTTATTATTCTGCATATCCAAGTGTGAAACAGTCAGTCTTTCTCCTTCTCACATCGCTATGTCTATACAAGAGATGTAAATTTTTCCACATCCTGAGCTACTTAATACAGTGTGACAATAATGTTCTGTTACACAAATCTAGCTGAAAGTCTCTGGCAGACAAATCTGGATGAGTCCTTTTGGGAGATTTTAAAACAACAGATTAATGTCCTTTGTCAAGGGCTATCAATCTGTGGTCAAAGGCTGGCAACAATCACAAGGGAACACATACCCATGCCTTGGGCATTCCAGTTCATACTCTGATATATGTACTGCCTTAAGCTTTTGACAAAAGTGAGTAAATTGATGCAGTGAGAAGCACTTTTTCCATTTTTTTGTCTCTGCTATGAAGAAGAGTCAAATGGGGTTTGGAAGACAGATACAGCAGCATCTTAACTGCTGACATTTTTATGGACTACTTTACAAGTCAAGAGTCCTATACATACTTTCACCAGTGTAACAGACCCAAATGTTTGTTACGTTAGCACCACTTCCAGGATTAAACAAGTCATGCAAATTGTATTCCACAAGCTCTTTGTTACACTGTGGTTATTACAGTTTTTAAAAGAGCTGTAGCTGACGAGCATATTGCAAGGATAAAAGAAACCATCACATGCTCTGCAACTCTTAAAATATCAAAGCTAATATGATGATATAGTCAATTAAATTCTTAGCATGACAGCTAAGTGTTGCAGCTCATGGAAACACTGCTGGAAGTTCATTCTAAGAAGTACTTTCTACTACAGGATTTATAAAGTAGCCCACTTTAAAGGAAGCTGAAATTCCTGGAAACCTTATGGCAGGCTGAAACCCAAGCAGGAGCAGGAATGAAGAACAGATAACATGGTGCTGAAGTTGAGAAAAGCTGCTTTCAAAAGTGTGTGTATGTGTGTGACTCAGGCTGTAACAGGTAGCAGGGGGGAAATGCTCGAAGAGGTGAGAAACATGTTGCCTGAAGAGCCAAGATTTTGCATGAAGCATTGAGCAGACATTCATAGATACACATGCTGATACAGCAAAGCAGTTCTTAGTCCTGGGCTGATTTGAATCTTAATCTTCCCCAGAGACCTCTGGTCGTGAAGATGAACTGCTTTTTGATTGTGGTTAGAGGACACACATCAAGAATTGACCCATGGTTATTCTGTGATATATTTTTATTTCCAATCTTCTCCTCTTCCAGGATGGAATAGGCTGATTATTATTTTCTTCCTGATCACTATTCAATACAGAATGAGCAGAAATATCCCCAGAGCATGCATAATACTTTTGAGGCTATGGCCATTTTATGTTTTTTAACGTTCCCTAAGATTCTCTCAGCTCAAGAATGAATGGAGGCTACCTTTTATTCTGTTTATTTTTACCTATGGGTAAAGCTGCCACTTCCTTGAGTCTCACTAATGCAAGAATTAGTTCTCCATTTGCCTGTGAATAGCCTGTAACTGCATTTCTTTCCTCTTTATCTCAAGTTGCATTGCTGCTATTCCAGATCTTCAGAGTTAACACCTTAGGTGCGGGGTGACTTTGGTAAGTAGTTTTTGTGACATGAACATAATGGTGATCCAGGATAATGTTGGCATATTTGTTTTAAACATTACATCACTAAACAAACATCACTTATGACAGAAATTGCACAAAAACCAATTAAATACTATTACTGACAAAACGAAATAGCGCATCATAATATGTTACTTCCTAATTATTCTGTTTCCTAGCTGAAACAAACCTCCATGCATCTTGGTTTGGCATCTACAAAACACTGATTTATATTTTACCTTGTGCACTTTGAATGCCTGGGATGACTCGCCATCACTTGTCACAATTCCAGCACTCTCCTGGCCCCTACGGACAAAATAAAATTAACATAAAGCACTGAAATGCTGAGAACGAAATGCTTTAACATACAGTGGATTGGTGTTTTCTCATCTATTGTTTACAACATGAAATTTTAATGTAGGCCTGTTTGTTGCTTGATTTTTACAGGCTTGTAATTACAATTGGTTTCTTGCCCATGTTATGCTTCATTTCAAAACAGTCACATAAGGTTTGAGCCTAAGCCTACTGAATTCAGCAGGACTCTTTCCACTAATAAGCACTGGCTCAGGCTCTTACTGCAGTCCTGTTTCAGTGTGGGCATAAAATAACAGCAGATGCTTATTCTGAAAAGCCACTTTGCAGTGATAGTAGTCTAGGCTGTAGTAGTAGGCTCAATAATGCTACTCTATTTCTGCTTTGGGTGGTGGTGGGGGAGGTATTAAGAAACTGATGGCTTTGCCTAAGGAGTGCATTGTGTCTTCTTCCACTGATAACCTTTGCAGAAGCTTTTGCATTCTTGCCTTTAAGAAGACAAGCTAGCATTTACACCTCTAAAAGCTATATGTACACTCTGATAAAAGCATTTGAGCACATAAACCTAGTATTGGGCATCACAGCTTCTTAACTCAAGCAAAACAAGCCTGATGTATAGTGTCAGTGCAAATGGAAATACTTCTGTTACAGATCACCACCCTCAGGCTGGCAGCTGTGCTTTGCTGCTCACAAAAGCTGTATCAGCTGGGATGACAGCATTTTTCCCAGCTTGCTCCCAGCCCTTCCCAGGCCTGCCTGGGCTCCCCAAGGCTGTGCTGCGGAAGCCAGGCAGAGTACTGCACGGCTGCCCAAGGCTTATATTTCAGTCCCTACCCATTGGGAAGGTATGCTTTGCAGACTGGATTGTTTATGGGTAACAGTGCAGGGCACTCCATCTCCTGTTAAAAGGCTTCCTGGAGAAAGGCAGTGTTACCTCTGACAAAACTGCTGCCATGTGCCAACTGTGCTTGCAACTCTCCTGCGGACTTTGGGAGACTGGTAAGCTCTCATCCACTCCCATATGTAATAATGACTGAAAACCAAAGATGTTTTTCTTAAAAAAGGAAATGAGATATTTTTAGCATATTAGACGAAGATGCTGCTTGTGCATTAGCCTGGTTTAACCCAATCAAAGTCACTGGAATTATTTAGTATAAGCAACAATAAAACGGGGCACAAAAAAACCCTACAGAATTGCCATGCTCACTATGAATTTTCCCCAGAGCCTAAAATTGGTCACTAATGGACCTAAAATTGGTCACTAGCCCCAGCTGTACATAAAGCAACATTTTAAAGAACATTTGCCTACAGAAAGCAAAACAAAACAAACTGAATGAATTTACCCTGTTATTGACACAGACCTTCAAGAGAAAATCAGATGGAGGACATTCTTAAACCATTTATTTTAACTCAGGAAGATGTCTCGCCTATAAATACGAAGATGGGTAGTAAACTTTAAAGGCTGACACACAGCATTCAGGAACTTTTAATTCTGATGTTAGTATTATAGCAATTTCCATTTAAATAGTGGCACTGTCCCTTTAAAAATCAACAAAATTAGTAGCGAGAAAGAGGCAAGCAAACATCCCAGCAAAGGCCCACACAAGCCAAAGGCCCACACAAGTCATCGGGTTATGCCTTTCATGTAGTGCTAATGAAACAGAAGGAAGCTCAATATCATTACCACGAAGTTCACACAATTTAATCAATTCAGCCAGATTTTGAAGTATGCAAGCTTTTTATTAATTATTAGTAATAACCAGTGAATATTAGAGTTTAAAATGTGCACTTATGGCCACCAATTCAAAACCAGCTGAGAATAAACACAAAGCAGGATGACCCCGTCCACATTAGTGTCGTATCAACCATTGCAGCTTGTCTGGCAGCTGTGCCCCATGGTTCCCAGCTGTTACCCTGTGGGAGGCGGGAGCTGCCACAGCACACACCCCACCAAAGGCAAGCACGAATGGGTTTTATGGGGCTCTTTTCATGTGTGTGTGGGTTTATTTTAAGGCACAAGACAGCATGACCCTCTGTATTCCCTGTGTCCTGGAAATATAGAGGACAGCGCCGGCAGGGCAGCCCCTTCCCGCAGAAGGGTTAACACCACCACACCGCCCCATCGGGTTTTCCTGCAGGGATCCAGCGCCTAGCCTGCTTATTTGGCAGTTTCTCAAGTTACTCCCCTCAGGCAGCTTGAGCCAGTAGAACTAGATCCTTTCATCTCGGTGGAGCTTACTGACAACCAGCCGCCTGGTTTCCTAGGAAACAAAATCTTGGCTAGAAATAGTGAATCATTTCCAGGTCACTTTCAACATGGAGAGTGGAGCAGGGAAGCATTGGACTGAGGAGGAGGTTAAAGCCTTGTTAAGCGTCTGGTCAGAAAAAAACATCAGAAAGCAACTCCACGGCACCCTGAGGAATAAAGGGATATTTATCTACATTGCTAAACGGTTGCAGGAGTTAGGAGTTTGCAGGGACTGGAAACAGTGCCGTGCAAAGTACAAAAACCTCAAGTATGAATACAGAACGGTTAAGTATGCCCACAACTCTGGGGATGTCACTAAAACCATGAAGTTTTTTCATGACCTGGATGCCATATTGCGATATGAACCTGTCACACAATTAGCGGCAGAAGAGAACGGCATGTGTTCTGCGACTGAGGCGCAGCTGAACACGAGCCCCACAGCCGAGAGCACGCAAGGTAAAAACCTGGTTTTTTGCTTCTATTTCTCTCTCTTTGCTAAACACCCAAAGGGAACAAAACCGAAGCCTGAGTTTGCTGCTGGAGCCGAAGCAGAGGCTGCGCAGCCCCAACAGCACGGTTTGAACTGACTTGATGCGCTCCTCACACAGGGGAATAAAATGTTAGCACCCACCAGTGTCGACGTCTGTAAATACAGCGTAATTCTGGCAAAATTATGCTAACGGCTTGTATTGCAGCCTCGGAGAGTGCCGGCTCCTGTCAAGGCTCCTGCACCTGGCTGAAACACTGAATTAAGAAAAGCCGTTTTCTTTCCGTTTGCAGTACTTTGGAAGTGGGTTTTGTAGAGCTGCAATTCAGGTGTAAACTTAAAGAGTCAAGGTTGACTGTCATGAGGGTTTTTTAAATTGTTATTTGTGTTACAAGTGTAATTTAGGATTTTTATTCTTATTTCTCTGTAACTGAAAACTTATGTATGACGACTAAAGGTAAATTAAATTATTTTGTAAGCAATTCAACTTAAATATCTGAGAAACAGAGGGATGTTTAATAACATCTCATTAAAAATTGTAATATAGCGAGGGAAGTAAAAATCATCATGTTTACCAGACTGTTTTGTGGCAAATCAAATGAATACAACTGCTTTTCTTCTGAAGGAGTTTTTACCAAACTATTTGCATCTCTTGTTTTATTCAGCCCTCTCTACATACGCATTTAAGCTGTGCTTAACATTTCATTAGGGTCAATCTGCTATTTGACATCACTCAGATCTCCTTGTCGCATTCTAAATGTCACTGAAGCATAAGGCCCAATAATAGTTATGAGTACTAAAATAACATGGCTAAAAAGAGAAACGAAAAGCTTAGCTGTTTGTTCCCACAGTATGTGGCAATTTACATTAATTAAGATTGTGAATCTTTTTTAGGAAAACAGAAACCTCAACATTAGTATCAGGGGAGACTGCCAAAGGCACAGAAAGGAGCTGAACATCTGACTGGCTCTAATACCTTTCCACGTCTCCCTCTACAATACTGTTTTAAAGGTCTGAGTAAAATAAATTGCCATTTTTCTTGTCATTGTTTACCTTAATGAAAAGCTTGACCTTAATCTGTCATCGCCAGCAGAAAGCCTCTAATCTGTCAAAGTCACTTTAAATTAAAATGGCAATTTTACAGTATTTTACCGTGTGCTCTCTGCACAGTGTATTGCAATCCATTTTTATTTTTAAACTTGCAGAACCGAGGCCAATACGAGCTGTTACTTGAAACTAAAACAGTGTCCTTCATCTGAGGATCTGCCCTTAGATTACCATCTGTGTTTCAATGTAGTTTGCACCGTTAATCCCAATTCACATCTGCCTTCGATCTCTAGCAAATTTAAATCAGAAAAGGTTAATTTCAGCTGTAAATCCCACACTACAATATGTATTAAAAAAAATACTCCTGGCTGAGACACATCTAATTTTGAAGTATTAGGACAGTCTGGGTCTAAAAGTGGTAAAGTAAATATTTCTCTTAAATGCATAAGCATTTCTGTTCCTCCCTTAAAAAACAAAACAAAACCAAACCCCAAAAGAAACAATAAGCAAAAGTGTAAGTGCAACTAAGTGCAACACTAATGGCAAGAATTTAAATGCAAAGATTTTCAAAACCACCCTAATTCAGGCACAAAGATAATACATTAAGACAGAAATGTGTCCTGCAGCTGTGCAGGATGCATACAACCATAACAAGGGGCAGAGAGAAGAGCTGTGACAACATCAACTTTTTTCATTTAAGAATACAGGTCAGACAAGTAACTGCAGTAACTAGAGGCCCAGTCCTTATCTGACTGCAGTCAGAGGTGCAGTGTCGGCCCAGCCCAGTACTTTGAAGGGCACTTGTATGGTTAACATGGCATCTGTGGCTTTGCAGCTGAGGCTCACAAGTTCTTTCGTGGGGGCAGATCTGACAGGGTTGCTCCCACAGAAAGGAACATAATTCCTTATGTTGCTCCCACGGAAAGGAATGTGATTCCCGGCAGGGGCAAAGGCAGCCTGCTGCCACTGCCCCAGCAGTGGACCTGGCCGCTCCCCTTCGGATCTTCAGGAGGAAGGGGACTGCTTTAATGTGGGTATCATCATCCCTAAGGCAGACAGACTAAAGTATATTTCTGTCCCTGCAGGTTCCTTCCTGGGCTTCTCCATTTCAACCACAGAGCCTTTACAGGAGAGGAGGGAAAAATTGTCCCTCCCCTCTTTAAAGGGAGGCAGAGTCTCCTCATTTTGACAGAGCTGGAGGAATCAGGGATGTCTAGGCTTGTGACTTGGGTAGCAAAAACAAAATGCTGTCATCAAACTAAAACCTGTGCCGAACAAGACTGTCCACCATGCACATATCATTTTGCTTGAAGAACTTGGTACCTATACTAATTTGTTTTGTTTAAAAAGCATGACAAGGGACAGGGCATGCTCCCAAAGAAATGACTGTATTTTTACCATTCTGCTTAGCCTCAGTGAAATACTCGTAACAACCCTTAAGTAAAGCTAAGATTGCTGGGAAGAAGAGGAAAGGGAAGAAAGTTAAAAGCAGACTACTTTTATGGGGCTGAATGGTATTTCTAGTGTTTACCTGAGTTTTTTCTTCATATCTGGTAAAATAAGTTTTCTTTTGAAAGTGTAACTGAATAAATTAATACTGAAAAGCACAATCAAATCTGAGAGAGGTGTCTCAGCACAAATGTGGCAGCAATACACGCACTAATTCCCAGCTCGTTCATGGAAGATGACACTTTCTACATAAGCACTGTCAGCAGGGCAAGCCAGAGGTGTTCACATTGTCCTCCCAAAACACATTTTCAGAGGTGGCGTTGTTGCTTAAATACTAATTAAAACAGGTATAAGTCAACATGTTCACCTGTCTTAAAATCTAATTTGTGTATTATCCCAGTAATCAACAACAAAGAAGATGCGTTTGGAGTGATGATGAACTATGAAAAATGGTATCTTTCATTAGAATTCAAATGAATGACCTTTCCATTTCTTTAACCAGTTTTGACTGTTCCAAGTTAAATCAAGTATTAATAAATCAAGTACATGATTTACAAAAGTTAAGCTCACCTAGTAATTCATGTTAAGTGACTTACACTCTTTGATATTTCTCTCTTTATGTTTAAATATTAATTCACTGCTTACTTTCCTTGACCTTCACTTTACCATAGCAGAAATATTACAGAAATATTACCAATATTGCAGAAATATTACCAAGTCTGGGCAAAAATGCATTGGCAGTGACAATATTATCAGATGTACAAAACTCAGATAGGTACTAGAAATTCAAAAAAGATCCTTCAGAAATGCTGACTTGAAAATGCCACTCATACATAATAGTCCATGACTGCACTTTAACATTAAAGATGTCATTGACAAGTATTTTATATACATTTTTTTTAATAAGAGTGTGCAGTACTCTTATCAAGTAACTTTTTTTCTCATCAGATGCTTGTTTTTTCCCATCAAACATTCTAACATCTTTTTTTTGTGTGTTAACAGTTCTTAAGATAGTAACTTATTTCCGTTTAATATTACAATGCAATTAAACCTGCTCATCCTAGTACCTAAGTCACACTCAGAGAGTTCATTTCCCTCCTCCATAATCTGCTCTGCAGCACTTCAGCAGGTCTAACGCCACTCCAGGCGCTAGAGGTGAATGCTTGAGCACACCTTTCCCTTCTCAGCTGGCCGCAGGGGGTAGCAGCTCCTACCAGGGAAGCCAGGCAGACAGCTAGGAGCAGTTGGAGATGAGGCCACTGCATGAGTCACTCTGAGCCCTGCTGAAAGGAGGATTTAGGATAATGTTTTCAAACGCAGTTTTCAGTTTCATCTACGTCAGGATACCAGGCTGCATCCCAACCGCACCTCAGTAACAGTTCTTGTGACAAACTACTGCAGCACCTTTGATCTCTGTGACCCGCCTGGCTGGAGCTGACAGTAGCTCAACTCTTGTACAGTGAATCAGCATTTCAAGTCTCCTGACAGCATGGAACGTTGAATACAATGTATTGCCACAGAACAACTTAAAAGTCTGTCCTCTGTGAAAATTAAGCTGATTCAGAAGCTGATTTATATGCTGCTTTCTACACATACACAGAAATCAATATGATACTGCTTTTTAAACAAGTGTAGGAATGCTATACTGTAAAAAGCTAGACTGAATCCTTGTCAGCATTCTTACATTTGTTTAAAAAGCAGTTCCCTAGTTGCAATGCTTTCATGCTTTTCCTATGCTATTAATGAATTCCATAGATTTCCAGAATTCTTTGCAGAACATTCATGTTATCTTCATATTCTTCTTGGATTTTTCTTTTTCTTTTTTTGTTGTATAGATGGATTTGTGGTTAACTGAATCTGTGTGCAAAGCCCATGTTTCTTTGTATGTCTCTTACCTTTCATTATCTACTTTAAAACTCCTTTTAATGTGCTACCCAACCCAAATACTGAGTCAAGAAAGCATAAAAGTCACTAGAACCAAGTCTACAAGAATATTAAAATACATTCCAAACAGGCTTCATCTGCAAGATACAAAATACTTTCATTTACCTCCTGTAACTTTGTCTCCTTATAGGGACAGGCCAAATTAATTTTAAATTTAATTTAAACACAAATTAAGTGTGGTGAGTACAAAGTTAATTATTTTCTTATTATCTTCCAAATGTGTATGGACATTGTCACTTAAACTAATTTAAGCTAATTTAGTCCATACCTATTTTTCATCTAAAACCTTTTTCCTTCCCAGGTGAAATATCAATTTCTCTAGAAGATGATGAGGATGCTCCAGGAGATCCACTACTTTTTATGTCTCATGTCAGACCAGTTCAACTAGGTATAGTATAATGGCACAGAGATCAAAAACTAAAAAGCAGCGCTTTCTGTTAGCTTGAATATGCCGTCATTCCATTTCTGATCAACATGACTTTAAAACAGCCACACTTTTTGCACCATCTCCAGTTTTACCACTTGCAGTCCAATGCATCACTAGGTACTGACCACTGTACATAATGCAACACTTGCATGACCACTGTTCACATTCAAAATACATCCCACGCTATAGGTTAATCAAATTAATCACATTAATTTTGTTAAATGCTACTGGAAAGTATGCCAAATGGTAGCGTGTAATAGCTACATCAACTGTGGATTTTCTCTAACTCAGCAAAGGGTGGTCAGAAATGCTTAAGTCCAACCACATACAACAACCCATCTGGAAACCATTATACTATGGTAGTTTTGCTCAGGGGAGTCATTACAGGGCAAAGGCACAAATCTGGCAGGCCAGAAGGAGGAAGAAGATCCTAGGTGTGAGCCACTTCAGGGGGCTGCTGAAGGGAATGGAGAAACCTGAACACATTTTAGGCAGAATCAGGCAACCAATGAGCTGATTCCTTGCCTGGATGAAGAGCAGCACTGTCCTGAATTTCCTACTTGTGCTTTGCATTTTTTATATACCCTCTTGCCCTAGCATACATCCCAGTCCACTTACAACTTCACTAATCTTCAAAGTGCTACATTCAGGGAGAAAACAAGGCCTCACCTAAACCTATGGCTTTTATGTTACACATTATATGCCTCCTGCCTGACATAACAAGAAATGAAGGCAGAGACAAGAATCTGCCATGGAATTATATGCACATACATATAAACAAAACTTTTCTTGCACTAAAAATCTGAGTCAAATTTCACAGGAATATGTCTGTGCTACTCAATGCTCTTGCAACACTGCCAAGCAGAATCATTTTGTCTGCTAAAATACGTTCAGTCCTGAGAAAGCTGCTTTCTATGAAACCAGTAAATTAACTTCAGTTTGCATGGGCTTTTAAGTACATATTAATACTAAAATGTCTTACCCTAGTGCCTCTCTTAGTCTTTAGATTTCAGGCACTATTTCAGACACCACTGAAAGAGAACTTTGAGGCCTTTGCATCTATATTGCTGAATATTTTGGTTTCATTTCAGCAGATTTCTCATTTTGAGGAAGCTTAGAAAAAAATCCAATGTGGCATAAACACATTTTTCAGGTAAAAAAATAATGTACACCCTGTGATAACACATTTTTTAAACAAATTAGAGCTAAACTGCATTTGAAACATGAGGAAAATATTCAGTGAACATAACTTCCTTTCAAAGTGGTGCTTGTGGGTAACATATTTTGAATCACTGTTTTTTAAAGGGAAAGAGAAGCAAAGAAGGCCACTGTTTTCCACTCTGAATACAGCAGAACAAATGAGCAATACACTGAGTCACTAGAAGTTATTCAAACTAATATCCACAACTGAATGTAAGCTCAGAGCTAATACGAGTGAGAATTAGCGGTCTACATAAGAACTAAAGCAACCTTATCCCTCGCAGATTGCCCCACACTCTGACTGGGAAGTGCAGGGAACACCTTCTGCATTCTTCTTCCTCTTTTCTTCCCCTGAGCCTTTTCTCTCTGGTCTCTATCTGGCAATGAAGAATGAACCATTGTGGAAATGCAGATAGTTGAAATACGCCCAGTAACACTGGGCAGAGACTACACCCAGCCTATCTGATCTTGGCAGTTGTCAAGCATGGCAGTTCCTATGGTTGCATTCACCTGTAAATGAGCATTTTCTTTGACTTCCTCAGGAAGAAATGCAGAAAGCATAATAGATATATCACCTGAAAATTACCCTCCTCAACGACATATCAGTGAGCTGGCTGCTGCAGAGTCCTGATTAACACAGAAATAGCAGGAAAAAAACCTGATACCTGTTAGTACAGCTTTTCCCCAAGTAGAATTAATTACGGGGACTAGCAAAGAATGCCTCTGTCTAGGCCAAGTTTGTCCCCAGACAGGTAGTTATGCCCAAGTATGCTCCACTGGAGCTATATGTACAAGCAAAGGTCATATATTTTTGCCATCACACTAAGTTTGGTGACTATAAGGTATCAAACCCCCATAACCTGGCTGACCTTTTTAGAATAAGGCCCTGGAAAAGGCATTTATCACTTCAATACAATTTGTAATTAGAAACAAGGAAACACTAAGAAACTGTAAAAGATTGTATTTCAGTGTTTTAAATAATTGCAGGGCATCCATTACCTCCTAATACTAAAAAAATGAAGTTGAAGACTGGAGAAAATTTAAAAATATCTTAGTTCTGCAGAGTAAGATAATTCAAACTTTAATTTTTGCTAATAAAAAGACCCAAATAATTTTGATTGGCCTGCAGTGAGAAAAGTGGAAATTCTGTACCATAAGAAGCAGGTTCATTAGCACACCAGTCTCTGTGTGACTTAAGACAAAAAGTCTCCATTCCTCAGCTCCCCACAAACAGAGTGCTTTGTTAAAGAATTAGGATCAGACTCTTCAGATCCTTAGCCAGTTTAAATCTCTGCATGTGTGTAAGAGCAAAAGCATGGCATGAATGCAGAAAGTCTTGAGCTAGTGTCAGTGACTCAGGCACAACTTATTATTGTGCTAATGCAGCACTGATGTCTGAACAACAAAACAGCTCATCCTTTATCCTCAAATGTGTTACAAGTAAAAGTTCAATGCATTAGGTCACACCAGAAAGAAACAATCCTTTTAGATTAATGAAAGGTACATATGTTACCTTAATATTGGTTTTCAGGAGAAGGCAGAAATAATGTCAGAATTAACAAAAATGCTGACATATTAATATCCGACAGTTTTATTTTAATGTCGCCTCTATACCATCTTTCTCTGGAGAGACAAGTAATGAGGAAATGGCATACTTCATTCTCATTCTCTCTGTCTTTCCCCAACCACCCAATGCAGGTAACCCGTATCTGTGTTTCTCCCTTACTCCACACGATGCAGGTAATCCAGCGTCAGCAATAGAGGCTTCCAAAACATCGACTTTTATCCCAACAGTAGCAAATGAAGGAGGAAAACACTGGACTGTTAATGAAGTCAGAGCTTTGATACGCATATGGTCAGACAAAAATATCCAGCAACAACTGGAGGGGACAGTGAGAAATAAAAGAATATTTGAACAGGTTGCTGCTAGACTTCAAAAGTTCGGGATTGATAGGGACTGGAAGCAGTGCAGGACTAAATACAAAAATCTGAAACATGAATACAAGAGTGTAAAAAGTGCCCAAGACTCAGGGAGTGCAAGAAAAAGTATGAAATTTTTTAAAGAACTGGATGCTATTCTGGGGCACAGCGCCATGGAACAAGCAAGTAAATCACATAATGATGAAAGTGAGAGGCCTCCAGAATGGACAGAAGCAAAAACAGAAAAGAAATCCTTAGGTAAGTACTTCAGCTACCCATATATCATTTAATCCTCCTTACCCCAAACAACCAGGTAGATTAACCAATTTGCTGGGGAGGGCAAGAACATTGAATGGAAACTTCCTATTTTGTCTAGCAGTTTTGTCTTACTTTATAACATAATCTTTCAGACTGAGTGATTGCCCCAAATATTTTAAACAGAACAGAGAAACAAAAGGAGGAGAAAAAGATGAATATGTAGGATAAGGTAAAGTGATACAGAGGAACCAATTCCAGTCAAAATCATGGCAGAAGAGACTGTTTCCAGCTTAGATGAAAAAATGGATGAGTGATGGTCAGACCGTGTTACTGGAAAAATGAAGACACTGAACAACAAAGTCTGTAGTTATAGACTTTGGTTAGAAGACTAACATTCAACCTCTCAGTCTCTTATGGTCCCCTGTAGCCCAGTTTTACGGGCCTTTGGAGCAAGACTCCCAAATTAGTGAGACAACTATTGTGAAAATAGCAAAAGGAATAGCACCAAGAATGCTGGCTGAGCTTGCCTTTTCTTTTTCTGTGGTTACTGATGAATAACTTGGTAATGGATGGATTAATGCAGAACTCAAGTAGACTGATGAACCTACACTACCCAGGAGCCCAGGAGTTAAAATATTTTTTATGTTTTAACAGGCATGTATAACCAGAAACATGCCTGTTGTTCATAACAGAATTAAACACAAAACTCTTTATAACACGGTAGGAATCCTACACAGGGGATGATATTACAGTGGCCAAATGTAAGACTAGAAGTTAGTAAAGTAATGGAAGAAATCAAGAAAAATATAACACAGTTTCTGGTTGAAAACTATGAAAGCATTTTGGGAGAGGATTCACTCTTCAATTGCCATTTCTAGGCTTTTTGCTAATGCATCTACTACTGCCTGCTGGCATAACCAGCATCCTAGGCTGGACGGATCTTTTAATTTGACAAAGCACAACTGTTCTTATGTAGTACACAAATGCACTGCCCTAATTAACATAGCATTATTTACGCAGAAATGCCTGGAGACACAGGCGAAGAGGACTCTGTTAGCAATATGTCAGAAGATCTACGGGTTGCAGATATAAAGAAATTTTCTGACTCAGGTAAACTGAAAAGTCTTGTATTTTATACAAATCTCTAAACTTAGCAAATTAAGTTAGATTCCTAAAATAAGCCCACATTGTAATTACAGTTAGAAAATGCAGAGGCCTAAAAATCTTATAAGCAGGAGATCATGTCATAGTGCTAACTGTACTTTCAGTACAGGCATATGTGCACATTTACAGCACTGCTAAATTTAATAAAACAGTCTAGCAAGTAATCTTTTCAAAGATTCATGACCCAAGATGTAAAGAAGAAGAAGCTATTGGTTTAAGCAAGTTAAATGCAGAGTATTACTACATTTACTTTTACTTAAGCTATGTCTTCCCAGGTATTAGAACTGTCCAGTCTCCTGTGCATGAACGAATAACACATTCTTTTTCACAATATAACATGATCGGTATTTAATGTAATTATGTAAATGCTCATGCAGAGGATAAAAACTTCATTAACAGTATCACTACGAGCACTGAATATGAAGGTCATATGCTTTTTACAAAGAAACATGATGGTTTACGTCTGGCAGCACAACTTTCAGGGGAAGCGGGAGTTTAACATTCAACTAGAGATACATGAACATCTCGAAAACTGACAGACCTGACTTTCCAGAGGACCTCATGATCTCTTTCAGTAGCATGAGGCAGAATATGGTCTAAATTACACATTAAGGAGTATTCTTACAGAATTTAAAATGGTCTAACATGAACTTGAAAGACTTTAATAGCAAATTAAAAATCTTCTGACAGATGATGTTACTGTAAATACTACTCCAGAGAATCGGGCAGCTCTGCGTATAACAAAAGAAACAGCTCTGACAAGTAAGTCATAATGGTAACATAATTAGGTATTACACAAAGGAGAAAAAGATGCACTTTTTTTATGTAACAGTATCATGGAGCCCCTTTATTCTCCAGGTGTGGTACATGCCTTTCCTAGACAGTTCACATACTTTTAAAATGAGAAACTGGTAAGTACAGAGATCGTATGTACCTCTGTATTCATCAATATACTTGCTGATAAGCAGTGTAAAAGGCAATCAGGCAGTGATATATCATACTGGTTATCTGGTATCAGCAGATGCCTGACGATCAATAGCCTTTAGGATGTGACCTCCCAAGGACTACTCCATATTCAACAGAACTTATGTAGAAAACTGTTTCTCAAAAAGCATGCAATTATAAGTTATACATATTCCTGTGCCTTTAAAAAAAAATGTAAAACCACCCAATTTGACATAAAGGGGAATTTAGAAATTCTGTTGACTTTGTGTCATGGTTTCCCTAATTAATACATGGAGTTAATGTGCTTTGCAGTCAGAGTTATACGTACACTTCTCTGGATAATACACTAGCTAGCCTGGGCAGACATCTGCTTTCTGGCAACCGCAGCTGCATAAATGCATAGAAGTGCACAAGCTGCCTCAGAAGTGCACATGCTTCTCACCATCTTACATGTGAATCTGAGTTATCAGCCACAGTAACACTGTCAACTGCCAGTCTTTATAAACAGTCTAGTCAGGTTTGCCATAATCTAGTAAGGAAAAAAATAAGATAGCATTAGTCAAAAGACAAATACACCAGTTTCAGGGAAATACCTAGTTATTTCATGTTTCATGGCATTGTTTTTCACAACCTCTGCCCACATATATTTGCTACTCAAAGAGTAGCAAATGTCTTCCTGAGAAGGAAAGACAGGGAGATCAATCCTTACATGTTCTACATTTCCAACAGACTAGCCAGCAGAGGGTGCAAGAGCATCACAGCAGTCGCAAGCCCATATGGTTTTCAGCAAAAGCAGCCTAAGAAAGGCTGGGGCCACTGAATTTTTCTCTTTTCTGGTAAAAGATGATCATATTAAATCAATCTGGAAGTAAAAAATTTATTTGAACACTTTGATGTTTTCTATTTCATGGAATCTACTTAGAAGAGCAAGTTCCTTCAGTTTACACAGGCAGTAGCAACTCATCAAACTCCACATACATGGACATTTCACACGTGTCAACTTCACACTAGAACCACAGACTGTGTATAGGTGTTTGATTAATCTGAAGTGCCAGGGAAAAACAGTGAAGATGAAAACAAGACTAAGGGATGTCGGTAGCCTGATAATTCTTAAAAAATATCTACAGCAGGTATTTTGCTTTGAACAAATTACTTTTCTTGCAATTATTTTTTAGGATTTTTGGTGCCCTACATGCTTTACTCTATGTCTTTCTCAGAACAAATCTGGAATAAGTCACGACACTGCCAAGATGCATTCCTAAGCAAGGGCTTTTAAAAAATCTATTGTTTAAAAGTTAAGATCTTAAGTTGGTACATACTCAGGAACTTACTGGCTCGAACACTTACTCCTGTGTGCTTGGAATTTTAAAACATACAGATATAAAGTCAAAAGATGATAATGTTTTAATAGGTATGCCCTAGGCTGGTGTAAAGCAGAGTGTCTCGGTGAAGTGTAAAACCGAAAGTTCTTGATTATTCAACGGCTTAGCTCAGGGCACGCTTGGGCTGCTGACACAAACTCCTAACTGCGTGCAAGTTGCCTGTATCCAGTTTCATAGTCTGCAGGACAGAAATGGCAGAAACTTTGCAAGCTGGTGGAGCATAAACATAGGCCACACACTGAAAATTCTCGCTACCTCTGACCTTTCCCACTCCCTTTTTATACTATACAAGACACACATGAGAGTAAGGAGTAGGAGACAAATTACTAATCTTGCCTCATGAGCCAGAAAACAGGATAAATAGTGATAGTGACAGAGTGCCAAAAGAGAAGAGAGCTTTTATCAGTCTGAGTGGGTAAAAGGAAAGACTGCGACAGCATTGCTCTGGTGGCCTTGTGAGCAATGCTTCAAACACAAAGTACAGATTTAAGCATATTTCCTGGCAATTGTCTATAGTTTCTTTAAAGCTTCACAGTGAATGGAGCCACCGTGTTTTATCCATGCCAGAAACTCGACGGTTTGTTCTGTTTGGCTCAGTCTTGCTCTCCTCTCTCCTTCCCTCCAAAAGCTCTGAACAGCAGCTTAAAACAAGCCAAGCTCCCTATCCACATTCTTGTCTCACTGAGAAATAAAAATAAAAGGCAGATGATGCAGGTCACATAGTAAAGAACATCTGATGCAAACAAGGTCATATTGATTTGGGGAGTAATTTTTAATAAAATGGCTCTAGATTATGCTTCATTGCTCAATGTTTAGGGGCAATATTCTTGAATGGACTGAGAATGGGCTGGGAGCTGGAAAATGCTGTCATCGATCCATGGTGTGTCCTTCACCACTTAATCTCTGTACAGCAGTGTCCTCACTTGGTAACCAGGACTGGAAAGACCACTTGCATCATCCACCTGCCCATCCCTCCATCCCGGGACGGAGGGGTGGAGTTCTCCCTTAAACACCAGAGGCCAATGGCAGAGGAGCAGGGCTCTCCTCCCCGTGGAGGGGAGCCCAGGGACACTTGTGTCACTAGGAGCCCAGCTGTGTGATGTAAACCCCTCGTGCAAGCTGTCAGGACAGGCATTTAGTACTTTATCAGGCAGGCAGGCAGGCAGCCTTGCTGATCAGTCATCAATGCACAGCACCTTGATGCAACATTAAGACCTGTGCCCCTTTTGGGGATGATTCAGTGACTCTTGGCATCAGTCGCTTGAGAGGCTTTCAATAATTTGTCTGTATTGAAGCGCTCCTTAAGAAAGTCACTATCTGGCATGTTCTACTACAAAGAGGTTTACCAGTCACTACATATATCTCTTACAACCAAGATCAGCAAACCATTCACCAAATTCTGATCCAGGTTTAAATAACTTGCATATTTAACCCATAAACTTATATTATGCAGCTTTTACATGGGGTTCTGGATTTGTTTTAATATATAAGTGCATAGACTCTGCTCTTAAGCTCACTACTGCACAGAAATGGCAGCTTTGATGTATTAACAGTAGCTATCATTAACGGTATTCTGAAGCTGGGGATTCTCAAGACATAACTCAAGACCTGTTTAGTTAATTATAACTGTATAAATATATTTTTTACAGAAATCCTTGAAGATGAGGGGGACTTTGCCAATTCCACTCCCGCAGCTCTGGAGGCTACACAAATAAAGAAGGAGACGATTGACATAGGTAGGTCAAGACAGTGTCTTGATGGTTCTAACAGCACATTCTACCTTAGTGGGAACTGGGGGTTTCTAAGGTTCATATGTTATTGCTGCACATTATACTTGTTCTGCTTCTAGGTTATGATAAAATCTGGGTTTTGTTTGATTTCATAGTGCAAAAATGCATAAACTCTTATTTCTCCCTCCCCCCATTAGTAAAAAGATCTTATTTTCCCAGACAACATACTCCTTATTTTGCTAGATGTGATAAGACTGTATTTGATTGTGACACAAATACTGTTCTTTTTCATATACAATTGTGCTAGAGAAGATAAACTAGAGAGCTAAATGGCTGTCTCAGATATCTAAACATTTTATATCATGTCCGTGTTGTCAAACCACTTCATGGGACTGCATTTAATCAGAATATTTACCATCAAACAATTGCCATAAATATGCTGAATGATTTTTCAAGTCGAACTGCAACCAGAGCCTTGGCCATGTGTAGAAGTCATACATTCAATGACAAGTATTCAGGAAAAGATTTGGTTTATTAAAAATGTTAAAATTTAACATTAGAATACAGTAGGAATATTAATTTTGTGGAATAAATGAGCATACAAACCATGGAAGGTCATGAAAAAGAGGAATCAGAGGAAATAATGATGACATTGAAACATACTGACCTAATATCCTGGATCAAAATATACTTTACAGTATATGATTCTGTGAACAGTTCTTTGGCCTTTTATGTTGAAAGTTTCTACTATAGTACTGCTATTGTATGCATCAGTATTTCTGTGATCCAGGCAAGAGCTTCCTTCTTAGCAATTGTGTTACCTGCAGTTTGGGTGTTCAGACACCTTATCCAACACAGCTTTTATGATTGTTTAGTAGATAAGTTGATCTGGATTATGAAAGACAACTGTGACAAGTATGACACAGAGGACAACATCAGAGTAATGCCATCACAGCAATGACACACAGAAACACAAGTTACACTGGGGATAAAGTAAGCTGTGCCCCTGAAAGTTCAGAGACATAGCGGGATCACACTAATATGAAGAGTTCATACACAGTGACACAGAATAAAACATCATGTGAATCAACTGACTGCCTTATACACACACATTCCCTGCTCCTGTCATGTAACATCCCATCGAGGTTAGTAAACATGCAAGTCAGAAGTACACAAGTGGCACTGCTGAAGGCAGAAAGAGATTAGAAAGCAGCATAGTTGAGAGAATAAGCACATAAATGAAAGCCATGGGGGTTTTTATAATAGTAAAACCAAAACATAAACCCTTGAAATGCCCAGCAGTAGACCCACTGCTCCATTCTGGCCCAAGGTTGCATTTCCAATAGCTGCAAGTGTTAAAGGAAGATGTGAGAATTTTCTTAAGTGTTATGGGGTGCTTATTTATGAAAACCACTTTTTTCCTAGTACTCCAAGAAAATTACGTACACATACTTACGAGAGTATTTCTGATTCTAAGTTTTCCATACATATGAAATTAATTCCTGCATATGGCTTATAAAAAATATTTGTTTGCTAAATCACTTAAGAGAGAACAAGTTATAAAGTAAATACGAATTCAAAGTACAACTCTGGGCATATGTTAGCAAGTGCCATTATAGAAAGCTAATCAAATGAATCTGGTTCTTTACCAACAGCCTGTTATTTCTAACAGTCTATATGATGCACTCAGTTCAAAACATGCAAGAAAAATTTACGTCTACCCTTTACTGAGAATTGTATTGAAAATAACTGGTCTATAACAGACCTTGCCAAAATGGTAAGAACTAATCTTTCTTTTTCTCTCAACCCAAAAAGTAATTCCACACAAAAGTGAACTTTCAGCCTCAGAGAAGTCCAAGCATGAGGAAATGAGCCCAGTCAGCAGAGCTGGGTTTTGATGTCCATATATGATTTCAAGAATTTTTAGGGCTCCTGTGTTTTACTTCTGAAGGGAATAGGTTTTATGCTGTGAAAGAATGCAAAGCTATTATAGCCTCACCTCTGCAGAGGGAGAAAACCTGACGTGTAGGCATGCAGAATAAGAATATAATGATTTTCTATCCTGTTAGAGGTGGAATTTTGAAGAGAATTTAGATGCTGGTAGAATAGAAAATAGTTCTTCTGCCTTCCCTGTTTTGTCAGGGAAAAACCAGGCTCACTAGAGATAAGTCCCCAGCAGCCAATGTTCGAGGGATGGTGTGCTAGTGAGGTCTTTTGGTCTGCTGTGTTAGTGGAGGTAGGGGATGGAAGACAGGGATGGGGAGCAGAATGAAGCCCCCATAATCCAAGGGGAAATGGTCAGTGACCTACTACACCACTTGAATACACAGAAGTCTATGGGGCCAGATGGGATCCACCCAGCGGTGCTAAGGGAGTTGATGGAAATGCTTACAGAGCCACTTTCAATCATTTATCAGCAGCCCTGGCTAACTGGGAGGTCCCAGCTGACTGAGGTTAGTAAATGCAATGCCCATCTAAAAGGGCCAGAAAGGTGATCTGGGGAACTACAGGCCTGTCAGCCTGACCTCAGTGCCAGGGAAGGTTATGGAGCAGATCATCTTGTGTGCCATTCACACAGCACGTACAAGACAACCAGGTGATAAGACCCAGTCAGTCAGCATGGGTTTATGAAAGGCAAGTGATGCTTGACTAACCTGATCTTTTATAACAAGGTGACCTGCTTAATGGATAATGGAAAGGCATTTGGTGTCTACCTAACTTTAGTAAAGCCTTTGACACCATTTCCCACAGCATTCTCCTGGAGAAACTGGCTGCTTATGGTTTGGATGGTTGCACTCTTCACTGAGTTAAAAACTGGCTGGATGGCTGGGCCCAAAGAGTCATGGTGAATGGAGTTAAATACAGCTGGCAGCCAGGCACAAGTGGTGTTCACCAGGGAACCAGTTCTGTTTAATATCTTTATTGATGGTCTGGATGAGGGAATCAAGTGCACCCACTGTAACTTTACAGGTAACTCCAAGTTGGGTGGGAGTGTTGATCTGCTGAAGGATAGGAAGGCTCTGCAGAGGGATCTGGACAGGCTGGATAGATGGACCAATTGTATGAGATTCAACAAGGCAAAGTGCAGGGTCCTGCACTGGGGCCACAACAACCCCCCACAACGCTACAGGCCTGGGGAAAAGTGGCTGGAAAGCTGCTTGGAGGAAAAGAACCTGGGGGTGCTGACTGACGGCCACTGAACATGATCCAGCTTGTGCCCAGGCAGCCAAGAAGGCCAACAGCATCCTGGCCTGTATCAGCAATAGTGTAGCCAGCAGGGCCCGGGCAGTGATCATCCACCTGTACTGGGCACTGGTTGAGACCGCACCTTGAATCCTGTGTTCAGTTCTGGGCTCCTCACTACAAGAAAGACATTGAGGTGCTGGTGTGCATCCAGAGAAGGGCAACAAAGTTGATGAAGGGTCTGGAGCACAAGTCTGATGAGGAACGGCTGAGAGAACTGGGGTTGTTTAGTCTGGAGAAAAGGAGGCTCCGGGGGGACCTTATCAATCTCTGCAACTACCTGAAAGAGGTTGTAGTGAGGTGTGGGTTGGCCTCTTCTCCCAAGTAACAAGGGACAGGGCAAGAGGTAACAGCCTCAAGCTGTGCCAGGGGAGGTTTGGATTGGATATTAGGAAAAATTTCTTCCCAGAAAGGGTTCTCACGTATTGGTACAGGCTGCCTAGGGCAGTGGTGGAATCACCATCCCTGGAGGTATTTGACAGACACACAGATGTGGCACTCTGGAACATGGTTTAGCGGTGAGCTTGGCAGTGCTAGGTTAACAGTGGACTCCAAGGTCTTTTCCAACCGAAACAGCTGTATGGTTCTGTCATTCTGTAATTAATGAGTTAATGGGTTATGACATTTGTAAGTGAACATCAGTATGACATACGGAAGATTACAATAATATTAGCAACTTATTTGTCTAAGTCTATTTTATTTAAGAGTGTGTATTTCTACAGATGATGATTCTATAAGTACTACCTCAGAAGACAGATCTTGTACACCAGTAGCAAAACGGATGGTCGGGACAGGTGAGCATTAATTTCCATGCATTTATTCTGAAACAGAATCACATTGTAATTACAGTACCAAAGCTGTAGCAACCAGACCTGTTCTGTAAACAAAGCTGTACTTTTCTGCTGTGACTCCAATTAGCTTTATCACTAAACTTACAAATTAGTTTTGTAGCTCTGTTCCCTGTCAAGAGCAAAACTTGGATTAATACTGTTGTTTGACTTTGCATTCTATACTTATCTGATGAGCAGCACCTGCCTCCTGAATATTTGTGAATCTGAAGATTATTTTTTTCCTATTGAATCCCCAGTAGCATTTCCATTTGCATGATAATTTGCCTTGAAACTATACTGGAAACCCATTTTCTTATCAATGCTGATTATCTTGTCGCTTTAAAGCTTAAGGCCTATTGCTTTCCTGCATGTAGCACTTGGATACATCTGTCTTTAACCAACAATAGCAACAAAATTACACTGACAAATGTGGAATTTTAGATGCCTTGGAGAAATGAGATTTTACTTGCTATGTATTTTGCATACTTAACAGAAGGGTAATAATATATGGATATTAACATTGTAAAATTAAGAGTTTCCTAATAGGAGATTATTATAAATATGAATTAATCCTTCAGCTGCTTACCAAACCATTAGCTACAATTACACTTTAATGTATGTATATTCAGGAATACTAAGTTGTTGTTTTATTTATACTTTCAGACAGTCACATTCCCTTGGAAGAAGCACAAAATCACTTTAAAGTTATTACAGTTAACGATACTGGAGCAGGAAAACACTGGAGTGATAATGAAGTCAGAGCTCTGATAAACATATGGTCAGATGAAAAGATACAACAAATGCTTGAAGGGGCCACAAGAAATAAAGAAATATTTGAGGAAATCGCCAGAAGGTTAATGAAACGTGGCATAGACAGAGACTGGAAACAGTGCCGCACAAAGTACAAAAACCTAAAATATGAATACCGTGCACTGCAGAAGGAAAATGAGCACCTTGGTAATCCCAGGAGAAAAATGAGATTTTACGATGAAGTTGACTGTATCCTAAGAAGACAGCCGCTGGGTCCCTCAGGCTGGGGATGTGGAAGTTCAAGTCTCCTATCAGGTACTAAAAACTTCAATGATGAGACAAAACATTTAAAACAAAACTTAAAGCCTGTTGACTCATGCATTAGGGTGAAATATGTGGCCAGAAGGGGGAGGGAAAATAACTGAAAAGCCTGTATCTACATGGTCACGCAGGCAAAACTCAGCAAAGGGAAATGGTCTTTGGAGTAGTTTAGAAGTGAGAACATTAACACTAAGTGAAAGCACCTGAAGTGTTCAATGTTACTGGAGAATCTTTGTGCTTCTGGAAGCTTAAGTGAGATACAGTGAAATAGTGGTATAAAATATGGCAAGTTTTAGAGGTGATCTAGCAAGGCATATAAAGTCTTACCGATAGAGAGCTGCAAGCTCATACTATTTAGAACTGCAGAAATCAGTAACAATCAAGCCAAGTAAAGGGACTCAAAAAAAGTAAACTTCATTAATTCAATTCACACCATGGTCAAGAGAGAAAAATCCAGGGCAGTGATGCTTATTTGAGCATTGTTCATTCCTATGTTAATTTTGCTAATGCATAATCAGTTTTCTAAACAGAATTTGCCTCTGTTTTAGTATTAAAAGACCTTTGATCTAGGAACCCCACTGCTAACCTTTTCTCTGCTGTAAGGGTTCTCATGACTGCTCCGGCTCTGAAGCGTCTGTCCCTGCTCCAGGCAAATCAGATGCTCTTGTAGAAGCAACTTACCCACTGGAGCTTAGAGCTCAGTGAGTTATGGTAAACCAGAACTAATTCTGATCTTTATGAAAATGCTAGGTAGAATAATAGTAGAATAGTAGGAAAATTGCTATTTGCAATGGCGTAGATATTAGCTGCGGACTTGAACCATTTCTGCAGAAGAGGGCAGATAGATAGCTAAGCAGAAACTGCTGGAGCCATCCTTAAGCCAGCTGTCCTCTGTCGTGAATCAGAGACCTAAAGCACTGTCCAAGAGCCCCATATGGTCATGCCATTAGCTGAGGCTGGAATGACATCCACACAACCATAGGATGATGCCACTACTTCTTACCTATCTCATTCTTGTGCTCAATCACGTTCTTAAGACAGGCATTTTCTTCCAAATACAGAAACTGAAGATTATTACTGCTTTTTGCTGTCTGTGAATGGAATTTGTCAACACCAAGAATATCTGAGCCAAGCTAGCTGTTTTACATTTAGCATGCTGGAAAAGGACTGTCTAATCTGTGCTGTAAATGCTGATGCAGGAGACAGTAAAACAATAACCTTTCAGAAAAGCAGCTTAAGCTATTAAACTTTTTGAGGCATCTGCCAAATCAATGTGTCTCCACCCTGATTTTGTGTGCCAACCCAGTACCTAACTTTTCTAGAAGATTCTTACTGCTCCAGGTCACTTGTCCCGATGCATTTGCTTTTGTAGTATAAGGTTTTTTGGTGTGTGACTGACTGTATTTAAGAATCTCTGCAAAATAGTCACCTTGGTTTTCTTTTCTAAGTTTCAGTGGGAGATGTAACAGTAAACACAGGATCCTTGAGTATCAAGAGAAAAACATGGACTGACGGTAAGAGCTCCTGACGTTTTAAAGCATCTATATGCTGGTGTTGAATTGGATGCCAGATTCTAATTTCCAGGACTAAACCAGTCTAAAAATAAAGAAATCCTAGAACTGAACACCAAGCTCCAAGTAAAGGTTCTCTTGCCCTCAGCAACCTGCAAAAGAAAAGTCCTGATAAAAATGCACACCTAAAGAAAGCTGCAATTTATTTATTTCAGTCCTCATTCCTGGTATGAGTGAAGTAAACATCATTGATAAGAATCAAGTGCAAGGAAAAGATACATTTTTTTTAAAAGAAAATGTCTTAATTACTTGTGTTGCTCAGAGGAAAACAGGGACAATAACACAGTCATGGTTTCCTCATATGCCATGCATCAGTAAATGAGAGGAAAAAATACATGCTTAGATGTATAAAGTCTAACATGTAATGTGTAACATATGGTACAAGAGAAAACATGTTACGACAGCTATTCCAAAGAGAAGATATGGTATAGAATCACTGAGAGAGAAAAATGAAGGGATGGGTAGAAATACATGGTATGCAATCTGACATACGAAAGGTCACAAGCTTGTTTGTTTTTTTTCTTGGCAGAACTGTCAGGCCTTAAATAATGAAAAGTCCAACACTCGGGGATGACAATCTCAGTTTTAGGAGGCTTGCCCCTATTTCTGATACTATACTGTTGTCTTGTCTACAGACAGGTGAACACAAACAGATCCAAACACAACATTTCTGAATTCAGCCTGCTCAGTTCACCATCTCAAACTGTACTAACAGGACAAACTTCTATGTGATTAAACATACTTTCAGTTATTGCCTACTAGGCAAATATGTCTGGAAGAAGGCAATATCTAGGCAAAGCTGAAGGTTTCAAATATGAGTGATTTTGACAAGATCTGCTTCATTCCTACTTGACATTATACAGTGACCCCTTACACAACACCATGCAACGGCTGTCAAAAACATGTAACAGAAGGACAGCATTAGTAGAATCTAGCTAAACGCCAGTGTCAGCAGTTCATTGACTTGCACACTCTATATGCTTTGCTTTTGTCCACAGAGGTGTCACCTGTCCCACTTAAGAAAAGTGCTTCTGAAAATGCCATACTCCACTTCCAAAAGCTATTAACAGAGAGAGTGCACACAGTAACAGAAGGCAAAAAGTTACTGTTAGAAAGGCTTTGTAAGCAGGAGGAAATGCAAGACCTCAACAGAACACAGCGGTATGCTGATCCATCAGCCATACAACAGGTTGGTTTAATGAACTTTCTACTAAATTAGCATGCAAAGAGATTCTCTCAGATAGTAGGAAATTATACAGACGTATTTATGAATGTAGGTCACCCACACAAGTATATGCTTGCTCCCCTTTAATACTTTCAGCTTCAGTCAGACAAACTAAAACGTGTGAGTTCCCATCATAATCCTTAACTATGATCTTTTAGCAGTGACGTCAGTCTAGTAAAAGATACAACCTCTACCTACATGCCGTGGCTCACCTACTGGCATAATTAACAGGCTTAATGGAAAGAAATTAACACTTTGACTGATAAAGAAAACATGTACAGTTCAAATTTCATCCCATCATTTTCAATTACCATCTCTATGACCTTCCTAGCAAGTAAGTCCTCTGCAATTACCCAAACATTTGAAGTCATGAGAACTTCTTTTTGGTTAGGCAAGGCTGTTGGGGAAAACGCAACACTTAATTCCTTTATCAGCATTTACACTCCTCCTAGCTGCCCCTCCTGCATATGCTGGGGTGGGGGACCATCCCCAGCTGCCCACTTAAGGCATGGTGCTGTGCAGCAGTGAACTGGAGAATTCAATAAGTCAGAAATAAGAAATAAGGCATCTGCCTTGCCCAGTAACCAGTGAAGTAAGGAAAACATAGAAGCAGTGCAGAACAATGACACAGTAAGTGACAAATGCCATGCCATAACTACCTGTTACTCTGCAAAATCCTACTAGTAACTACTTAATTTTGTGATTGTCTAAGTATTCTATAGCCTGTACTGCCTGCAAGGCATGCATTTCCAGGGATTTCCTTTTAGTGTGTTCAAGCAGAACAACTCATTTCTGGATCTCTGTCATGTCTGGGCATATATCTACACAGCCCTGCCAAAGCTAGGTCAATTCTGAGCATGCACAAGGGCACAACTGAAGTCAAATAGTCAAGTTCTTACTGCAGCAGCCACAGCCAACAGATCTCTTTATACGCAGAGGCCTAAGTTCCATCCAAGTTGCTCTTCACAAAATGTTACACAAAAATATTACTGACATAGTGGCTTTGTTTCCTGCTAGAAGGGTAATTATTTTATCAATTTTTTATAAGCAATATTATGAAGGCAAATAATTTCCACCAAGGTAGATTTTACCTGCCACTTAACTAGCATTCATAAAACAATGCAGAGAAGTCAGAGAAAGATCCCTAGAAAATTACAGGTTTTTAATCGTGTTCATTTTTACTGTGACATGCACATACAGTTTCAGTGTATGCTTATCTACCACTTTTCACAGTTCACATTGGTTACTCAGTTTAAGCCTTTGACTCATAATACTATTCTCTCTTTGCAATGTTTTGGCTCAAAGATGCATCCCTGAATTTGCATTGTATCACTTGCATACAGAACTACTGTCTTTGGTAAGAGGACAAGGGATCTGTCCCTGCCATCATGGCAGTCAGGTATCCTCCTAAACATGCAGAGCCACCTGTATACATACTACCATTCCTACCAGTAGTAAAACCACAGGATACTACTTTTGCACTTTTAAAGTGAGTGATCCTACCCTAATTCATTGTAGTACATTTAAACAGTTCAATTTAGATTTAAATTAAGTTTTTAAAATAACTGTACTGAAAATAATATGGATCACTTACATGTTCTGCTTTACCTGCTCAGTTCCATGAGTGCAAGACTGAAAATTGATTTGATAACTCATTGCAACAAGATCCCCTTTTCTCCATGCTACTCTGAGCAATCCAAAGCTTGCTGGATCCTCTATAAACCAGCTCAGCTCACTAACCTGACACAAGACTAGTTCAGCTGGGGAAAAAAAAAAAAAAGCAAATGTTTTTCTGTGTAACTTGTAGCAGCCCCACACGTTCTTGGCTGTGCTAGGCCTAACTTTGAGTACCTCAAAGGTTGCAGTGTGGCTGCCCTCACAGAAGAAAAGCTAACCTGAAGGAGGCAGTTAGCGCTGCAAAGGAGACAACCTGTACTTAACATTCTGAGTGATGCACAAAGATCCAAATATTTCCAAAACTTTTCTGTCATTCAATACAAACATCCCCCAAAAAACTCTCTCTTCTTTCAGAAAATAAAAATTACTTATTTTATTCATTAGAATAAGCAGATCTTTCATGAAATATGTATCTGGTTTTAAATGCCATTGTTTAGGTGGAAACTGCACGAAAGCACTCAGGCAAAAGGACTGTCTAAATTCTTAGTAAGTCAGACCAGAGAATTGCAGAGCACATCTGCACTCTCTACTTGGAAACTGCTCATGTCAACATAGACATGAAGCAAGAACTGACAGAAAAACAAAGAACACAAGTGGCTTTCCAAGGAAAGTATTTTTTCCTCAAAAAACTTTACAGACAGTGGAAGTTACTTTAACAAATATCCAAAAAAGGTGGACTTCTCTTTATGTGAAATTCCACTTCAACTCTTCTTTCCTTCTGTTCACATTTATTTTCGGACAAAGATGGTAAGAGATGTCAAGTGCACAAGCATTTGGTATCATCCAATATTTATGTGCTACTCCCATTTATAAGAGACAACAATTATCTACTTGAATATGTAGGACACTGAGATAGATAAATCAAAATGGCATCAAGACAACCTTTCTTCACTGCAGTTGTAGTTACAATGCCGCATTACTTTTTGCTATACAAATAACATGGATGTTGCACATTTAGAATACCGACTGTCTACAGGTAGTCTGTCTGCTTTCGACAGCATCTACAAGATTGCTGGTGAAGGATTTATCAAAAAAAGTCCCTTCAAAACCAGCAGTAGTTAATCCAACTCTTCTTTCAAGGGTATTTTTTATATCCACTTGAGCTTGTGCTGTGGCTCTGCTCTCATCATAGCTTTACATCTGTTACAGTCACAAAATAGTTTAGGCACACTTAGGGGCAAGTTAAATGGAACTTGGGGCATCATCTGAACCATGCTGAATGGTTATGTTGAGAGCATTACAAAGGATGAAAGGGCTTGGGAGGAGAGGCCTTCTTAAGACATAGATCCACAAACATGATTCCTTTTTAGCAGAAAGGCCAGACCAAGCTGTTTCTAAGTAACTGCTCCTGGAAATGTTAATATGAATTACATCATGAAAATGGTGCAGCTTAAAAGTCAAAACCAATACCAAGCAATGATGTCAAGATAAGCAATCCTTTAAAAAACAGATCTTTGCTCTTCTCTCTCCTCAAATATCTGCACTATTACCAGGGGGTGTTCAGATTACTGAGGGCAATCTGTCTCCTCTCCTGTTTGCAAATGACAATACTGATTTTTTTGAGGTATGGCAGATAAATAAAGCAATCACCACACATACCTATACTAAAAAGTTCTATTCTTCTCTAAAGCACACTCATTCACTGAGATGAATGGGTCACTTTACTGTCTTTCATAGGGCTGTTACCCTAGAAAGTCCTCTGAATGCCTAATTTAGATTATTTCCTGCTAGACCAAACTATATTTGGGCCAAATGAATGGAAAATGAGCTCCAGGGAGGAGAAATGCAACATTGTCAGCTTAAAAGACTCTCCCTCCAGACTCACTCTTTGTTCCTCCTCCAGCAGCAAAGTCTCCTTTGTATCGGCACAAGAGCTTTACGTAGGCAAGTGGTTAATCAACTGACAGAACTGACTTGACTTAAAACTAGCCTAATGAAAAGCCCCTGTAAACAATCCTTACCTTTTTTTAAGTCTGAGGGAAGTAGTGTAAGACATAGCAAAGAGCAGCTAGGACAGTTTTATTTGAACTGAACCGCCCAGCATGAACTTCCCATGCTGTGTGCAACCCTCCCTCCAGGCAACAGGCTCACATTTAAGGTATACGCAGACAAGCCAAGAGAGCTTGTGAAAATTACTGGAGAGCTGTATCATGCCAACTGGGATGACAGCTACAGTCAGTGTAAAGAAGAGCAAACAGTCTCACCCCAGTTCTGTGGCTAGGTTAATGTAATGGGATGTCTGTTGGCCACAATAAACATAACGGCTGTCTCCGAAATGTCCTCTTGCAAATACATTTTGGCACCACTTCCTTCCTGGCTTTTCCAGTCCTTACGTTCTCTCATTCCAGTTGGTTTCTCTACATCCAGAGATAAGAACTGATACCAAACTGCATTTTGTGACATGTACATCTAAGAGATCTGCGGTTGGGTAGAACAGAAATCTGGCTTTCCGAAAATGCACATGCAGGAACCTGAGCCCTGCAGAAAGCTATGTAAAACAACTGAGCCAACATAACAGCTCACCACAACAAAAAGGTCCCCCTCCTCCTCTCTTCCTGCAGGAGTGAGCTTTGTGGCATGTAATTAAACTGGGTTGTCAGCACCTAGCAGCACAGAATGGCCTATAAATGTAAACCAAGACAGAACTAAAAGATAGTGTGTTCAGCAAGTGTCTCTGAAAGTAAGTGGGGAACATTTTAACAGTACACACAGCATGAATGTTCTGATAAAACAGCACACAGACTCAGTCACTAGCTATACATACATCTTAGCCATAATTCCATAGGGAATTTACATCGAAATATGGTTACTTACAAAATTTGGCATTTAGATAATAAAAACATTTAACATTGCAGTTCTTGCATCTGAGGACTGGGGATCTGCTAAACTCATAACGGGTTCTTGAGATGAGATGAAGAGATAAATATGTCATGTACCAAATTATCAGGAACATTACCTGTTGCATATCCAGGTCCCTCAGAAAATTCTCATCCAACTACTATTCAAGTTTCAAACTTTTCGTGTGCAAGATTCATGGTGTAAGACAGGATTACCAATAGCTTGCTAAATGGCCTTTTTAAATATCTGTTTTGTAGCCAAGAGGCTGCATATAAAATGTAGATGAACACTTTAATTATGCTACACTGAGGGTAGCTATCTGGAAGGATGGGCTAATGGGAAGCAACCAGTAATTCTACTATATTGAAAGAAAAGTAAAAATTCTTAACTTACATTGGTGATTATTTGGGTTCTATTGTGTGGGTTTTAATAGTGGACAGCTATAGGGAAGCCATCAAGAAAGCATGCTAGACAACTTCCCCCCTCCCCCCCCAAATTTACATTGATTCTCATAATAAACTCTATACATACACCCAACTGAGTTGGGACACGGAGTATTCCCTCACTTAATAGGACTTCCACCTGCACAGAAGAGAACTTATAAAGGCCTTTTTTAAGAACCAGTACAAAGCTGGACACACTTGAGTTTCAGTACATAGTATTACTGCCAAACATATTTTCCAGGGAATTTTGCAAAAAGTTAACAGAAATCACATTTGTTCCAAGATTAACTTTGCAGATTTGTCCTGGTCAAGGACTCAGATGACGTTTAATAGATTTGTAACTCAAAGAACTCCTCCTCCTTCACCACCCCCAAGGAAGTTGTCTCCTTACCAATATCCTGACTTTATTTTGTCATGCTGTCAGTGGATTTACAGTGGCTTTCTTCCATAGCTTACAAATTGTAAAGATGTTTTAGAATATCCACTTTTAAGCCTTGTTAATGGTGACACCAGAGTAGCAGCATTAACTTTAGCGCTATAGGTTTCAGTCCTAATGAGAATTCACTGCTAACATAGCTGTAAAATGTGTTAAAATCAGATGACAATCACTTCGATATGATCTCAAGTTAAACTGGTACAATGTTATTAGTGTGTGGAAGGCCTTAATGAGCCTGTGAGTAGGAATATATTGGTTTTCATTTCAATTCATAGCTCACCATTATAGTTAAAGCCAAGGAAAAGCCACGTTTTAACTTCTGCTAGGAAGGAATATGAACTTAAGCCTCAACAGTCTAGCAGCTGCTTAAAAACCAACCAACCAACCAACCAAAACTACACACCCCTCCCACATTTTAAAGTTGTTATTTATGTCAGGATAGTGAAATTTCAAGTCTATCCTATTTTTCATGATGTACCTAATTGTGGGCCCACTCCAGAGCCTTGGTTACAAATATACCCCGTTTTTTCATGCAGAATAGATTTGGTGAAACAGTGAGCACCACTCAAACACATGACATTGAATATGCCCCTTCAGTATTTTGGTGGCTTAATCCAGCATAGAGAGTTTCAAGTTTTCAGTTACAAGCATCCCTACTGGAGTACATCTCTCCAGTGCCATATTACCTTTTTAACATTGTAATACACAGCATCAACTCATTTTAGGCCATTTATCAGAAACAGCAAAGTCCTTCACGCTACTGCTACCAGCTATATCAGAACATAAAGCACAAAGAACTTATGCTGCATGTTTTTGTGGCATGTAACAAATACCCTGGGATCTTTACTTACACAGACAAGATTTCAAAGATTAGAAACTGTAACACATTCCCCACAGCTGCCTCTTCTTTGTAGACCAGTCATATAAAAAATGAAGGTTGACATAATGCCATGCTTGAGCATCCCAATTTTTTAAATCTAAGATGAATTAAGGGCCAAATTCTGTAAGTCGATTTTATTGCACAGGACTAATTTGCATATAAAAGAACATGCTGTGAGTATCCAAGGCCAGTAGTCATCACCTAAACATCCTTACTAATTCAAAAGTGAGGTCTGAGGACTGTGCTTTTCATGGCCAATCAAACTTCTTTTAGTCACTTAAGCCTGATTGGAACTGACCATTATATATACCATTCCTCTCTTACATATTTACTTATTTTTAAAAGAATAAGGTTAAGAGACACTTCTTGGGTTTTAAGTTTAAAAAGATAGGCTTAATGCAATTTACAGGTACAGTTAATGCTAAATCCTGTTACTACCTGAAAGCAATGCCACCCCTTCTACACCTCACAGCAGGGAAAATGCAAAAAGGTTACAGAGAAACATTAAAGAAGGAAATGGGAACATCAACATCTCAGCTATTAAACAGAGTTCTATTGAGTGCTTGCAAAGACATACCTAATTGAACAGACTGTTACCCCACAGATGCAATCATGTTTATGCCTCTAAGAAAGCAGCCCTTATAAGTTTTGTCAATTACTGAGTTATCCGATCAGAATCAGAGGTAGTGTGTGCATGCTTTTAGGTGTGCATCTTGCCATAGAACTGGTGAACTGCTTACAGTTTCAATAACAACAGTCGCATTACTGTCTATGTTTGTGTCCTCCATAGCAGATATTTGATATTAAACAGCTCATGGAAATCAAATATACTTGTCAAGTGCCCATCAGTAAAAATATCATGAAATAAGGTTGCAATGAAAATTGAGATAATAAGATACAGAGTAATGAAAATACATCAATCATTTTATTTTCTTGGCCCACCAATGTAACTGTGTAAGCACAAATAAGGTAAGATTTTTTTTCCAGAAAAATGGTGCAACCTAAAGTGGGACTTTTAATTAGTCTCGTTAGGCTTTTTTCCTTGGATTCTGCAGCTCTGTCTCTCCCAATAAAAACATTTTTGATGGACACTGGCAAATATATATTGCTTATGAATGATATGCTTGCAACCAGAAGACAAGTCTTAGTATATGAGAGTTATGTAGGGATGCAGGATTTTACCAGTAAAAGCATATGAAAGTCGGTTGTAATAAACAGAAAATCTCAATGTAAACTCTTTTCTGTTGTTGGTCCAAAGCCATTTCAAAGCATGTCTGTGACATCAAATACAAAGACCCTATCATTTTATCTATTCATTGCATGGGTACTCAGGAGAAGCTTACCTCCCCAGGCTGTCGGTAATGGGATTACCAGTGGGAAGTTAAGCACAGTGTATAGGTGTTTGCACTGCATGTTCTACAGAGCTTGCGTGTGCGCGCTTGGCAGTGCATGTGTTCCCACAAGAAGCATACCCCCTTCTGGCACCCCTGGGAAAACGATCAGCATATGTCAGTGCATACCATTATTACTGTGAATACCAAAGGGAAGCAGAACCCAAACTTCATTTTGCAGCTCTGCATTCCCGTGGATCACAGTGATCCTAGTCTGTTTTCATCGCCACAGACACGGCAGGTAGAAGAAAGTTTCATTATATCATGCTGATGAGGATTCACAGCTATGGCTAGCAGGAGCCTTAAGAACCACTGCGTCAAGGCAGTTCCGACGTGTGTGAATTACATTTCACACAAGCATCCCGACTGACGTCGGGAACGATGGCCGGGCTCGCCGCGCCGCCGGCGGGAGGTCAGCGCCTGCCTGTCACCGCCGCGGCGGGGCTGGGAGGGGGCGATGGGCGCATCCCCGCCGCCACGTCGGGGGCTGCGCGCACGAAGGGTCCCAGGCAGCGCGGGAAGTGCGCACGGCCGAACGGCGGCAGGAGCGGATGCCGCTTAAAGTGAGATGCAGCTGAAGTCCAAGGCACTTGCCAGAGCTGCTCCGTCGACAGGGTCGGGGCGGGACGCGGCGGGGCATGCCTTGCGCTCCGCCGCCGGGACGCTGCCGAGTCTCCCCGGCGGCTCAGAGCCGGAGGAAGGGACGGGACGCTCCGGAGCCGGCAGGCCCCCGGCCGCGCCGCTCTCCTCCCACCCCGCTCCTGCCGCGCCGGCTGCACATGCCGAAGCAGAACCCCGATCACCGCGGGGCAGCCGCCGCAGCCCGGCTCGCTGCGGAGCCGCCGTTTTGGGATGGTGACCCCATCCATCCCGGTCCCGACTCCCGTGCCCCTCCAGTGCCTTACCTGTGCTGCAGCCCCACCAGCCCCAGCGTGATCACATGGGGCACGTCCAGCTCGGTGGGCCACACGCCGGAGGCGATGCAGCCGAACACACCGCACTCCTCCCGGATGCCCAGCTCCTCCAGCTCCATGGCGCGGCCGGCACGTGGCGGTGCGGCGCGGCCCCGCTCGACGGTCCCGGTCCCTCTCCCGGTGTGGCGGCTCCCGCGCGCTCCTGCCTGCGCCGCGTTTAGCCAACAGCGCCGCGCTGCCCGCGGCCGCCGGTAGCCTGGCGGGGCGGGCTCCTCATTTACATGCGAGGGGTCCTCCCCGCCCCTGGCCCCGCTCCCGCCACAAACCGGAAGGCGGGTTCGCCCTCGGGACGGGGGGCGCGGGCGCAGCGCGGTGCCGGCATTGGCCGGGAAGTGGGGCCGGGGCCGTGTTTGCACGGGGAGGAGGGGGTCCTGCAGGGCGGGGAGCGGCGCGTTGGGCGGCGATTGGCAGGCGGCCCCGCTGCCCCGCCTGCCCGCCCCTTCCGCCAGCGCCTTCTTACCCCGGCGGCGAGGTCCGGCGGCGTGTGTTGAGCGTCTCTTCTGTGCCCTAGGTGTCTGCTGCCGCTCCTGCCGCTGTAGCCATGGCCCCCACAGCATCAGGTAACTGCCTGCCCCTCGGCTGGGCACGCCGCGACCGCGAAGAGCCGGTAGCGGTCGGGGGGCGGGTCGGCGTGTTCTGCTACCGAGGGGCAAGTGCCCGCTCAGCCGGGCTCGGGTGTAGCCCCTTGGGAACGAGCTTTTTTCCTCTGCAGAGCTTTGCTTTGTGGTGTTTTTTTCTCGTGGGTGTTGGCGATCCGGCCCGAGGGGGCACCGGTTGCCCCCTGTCCTGCGGGAGGGACAGGCGAGCGCTTCGAGACGGACGTTTCGAGCCTTGGGGTGGTTCGGGCCGCTGCCGTTCGGCTTCCCGAGCCTCGTGTTTGTCTGGAAGCTAAACCACATTAAAATATCGGGTAAAAAGCGACGCGGCTTCTGCCGGCGACGCCTCATCTCAGACGGCACCTCCCGACCGCCGGCGGCGAGTGAAAACCGGTGCCAGTGTAGAGAAGAGTGCAGCGGAGAAGAAGAGCTCGCTGCTCCAAGTGGGAAGCTGCCCCGACGTTCCCTGCGCATCCCTCGTGGCACCGGAGTCCTGTAGGCAGAAGTGTTAGGCGGTTGTTTCGCCCTTGCTGCCCGGGGTGGGAGAACTTCATCACATAGCCAGCAGATGAGGGCTTGGCGGTGGTTCACGGGCTGCAGCACGGGTCATGCTGGGTCTTGCTTTGCAAAGTATAAAGTATGGGAACTTGGTGGGCTTACGTGCAGAAGAAGCATTTATTTCAATCTGAAACTTTATTCATTCATCCAATACTTATTTCTTTAGACCTGAAACTTGGTAAAAAAGTTAATGAAGGTAAAACAAAGGAAGTGTTCGAGCTGCCAGATATGCCAGGATGTGTTCTTATGCAGTCAAAAGACCAAATAACAGCGGGAAATGCGGCCAGGAAGGACCGAATGGAAGGAAAGGCTGCCATTTCCAATACAACAACTAGCTGTGTGTTTCAGTTGCTGCAAGAATCTGGTAAGTATTTCAAAGGTAGAATATATGCCTGCGTATTACAGATCTTGTTACAAAACGGTGCTGTTTCTGTGTATCCTGCCCTGAAGCTCTGATGTTGGGGGTGGAGGTTAGTGTCTTTTCTATTCGTTTTTAGTTACACTTTTCCTTCTGGACTGCAGAGCTGGGTGTGTGATTTGTCCATTTGTGTAACCTGAGAGTATCTGAAGTAATCTTCTAGTAACAGATAACACTGCAACAGCTTCTGCTTGTTTGGACGCACCTCTCATACTCCACTCTACTTCTGTCAGTTATTCCCTTCCCCCCTGTTCCCTTGTTTGGATGCATCTTGCCTTTCTTACTACATCTGCCTACAAGTCACTGCTAGCTAGTGGCACTACCAAACTGTGTATTAAGCTGTATGAAACTTGTGTATGAACATTAAAATTAGTGTATCTTTTTATCACTTTTTTCTTTCCCCTCTCAGTTGTTTAGGCTGTATCAACATAAAGGTTCTGCACACTTTGAACTTAAACACGCATTTGCAGTGTGGTCCGCATTTATTGGTCTGTATTGAATGTTATAGAGAATGTAATGTTTCCGTTAAGAAACTTAAAATGTTTCTGGTGCTAGAAGGGAACTTTCATGGAGTATGTAACTAGCTTGAGTCACTCAAGTTTTGCACCACACTTCCAAAAATGAAGCCAGTGTCTTTGCTTTGAGAAAGCATCTGGAAGTGTCTTTGAAAAGCTTGCAAGTTGCAAAGAGGAATTTGCACTATCTTGAGCTGCAAACAGTACTGTAGTACAGGCACCAGTACACTTCGTTAAGATGCTTATAGCCGTGTGCTCAGTGCACTCTAAAGCATTTGCACAAGCATTGTTTAAGTACCGGATGAGTTACTTTAAAACTTACATTATCTTGTATTATTGTGGATGAAGCACTCTATAGACAGATAGGAACAGCTTCATGCTTGCAGGCCCTTCTTCTCATAGGGGACTTCAACTGCCCAGATATCTGTTGGAGGGACAGTATGGCCTGGCACAAGCAATCCAGGAGGTTTCTCAGTTGTGTGGAAGACAACTTTCTTCTGCAAGTAAGAGGAGCCGACAAGGAGAGGTGCCATGCTTGACCTCATGCTCACCAACAGGGAAGGGCTGGTTGGAAATGTGATATCCAGGGCAGCCTTAGTTGCAGCAATCATGAGATGGTTGAATTTGAGATCCTCAGGACAGTGAGAAGAGCGTGCAGCAAGCTCACTGCCCTGGACTTCAAGAGAGCAGACTGGCCTCTTCAGGAACCTGCTTAGTAAGGTTCCATGGGATATAGCCCTAGAGGGCAGGGAGGCCCAAGACTGTTGGTTGATATTCAAGGATCACCTACTACAAACTCAGGAGTGTTGCTTACCAACTAGAAGGAAGTGCAGCAGGAGGGCCAGGAGACCTCCTTGGATGGATAAGGAGCTGCTGAGGAAGATTAGAAGGAAAAGAGAGGCTTATAAAAGTTTGAAGCAAGGACAGGTGGCCTGGGAGAAACACAGGAATGTTGCCTGGGGAGCTAGGGACCAGGTTAGGAAAGCTAAGGCCCAGTTAGAATTAAGCTTGGCTAGGGATGTTAAAGATAGCAGGAAGGGATTCTATAGATATGTAGTGAATGAAAGACAGACTATGGACAACGTAGGCCCCCTCCAGAAGCTATCGGGGGAGCTAGCTACCCTGGATTTGGAGAAAGCTGAGGTTCTTAATGACTTCTTTGCTTCAGTCTTCACTGGCAAATGCTCTGACCACACCACCCAAGTCTTGGAAGGGAGATGCAGGGACTGTGAGAATGAAGACCCTAAGCCCACTGTAGAGAGGACCTGGTTTGAGACCATCTTAAGAACCTGAATGTACACAAGTGTATGGGGCCTGATGAAATCCATCCATGGGTTCTGAAGGAGCTGGCAAATGAAGTTGCTAAGCCACTGCCCATCATATTTGAAAAATCATGGCAGTCAGGTGAAGTTCC
>WYDI02023942.1:0-13588 GCA_009867235.2 Psittacus erithacus | reverse complement strand
TTAGTGAAGCCATGCTGGCTGTCACCAAGCACCTTGTTGTTTTTCATGTGCCTTAGCATGCTTTCCAGGAGAATCTGATCCAGGCACAGAGGTGAGACTGACTGGTCTGTAGTTCCCCAGGCCTTCCTTTTTCCACTCCTTGAAAATGAGGATATATTACCCTTCTTCCAGTCATCGGGAACTTCACCTGAGTGCCACGATTTTTCAGATATGATGGACAGTACCTTAAAATCGTACCATGCTCAGGTAATCACCCAGACAGGACATGAAGACTCTGAGGTCATTAACACTGTCTCAGAAAATCAGACAAAGGCGCATTTAGACTACATATGAAGAAGATATTTTTTTAAATGAAGGTGGTGAAACCTTGGCGCAGGTTGCCCAGGGAGGTTGTGGATGCCCCATTCCTGGAGACATTCAAGGTCAGGTCTGATGGGACTCTCAGAAACCTGATCTAGTTCAAGATGTCCCTGCTTACTGCAGGGGGGTTGGACTAGATGTCTTTTAAATGTCCCTTCTAACCCAAACTGTTCTATGATTTAGCCTGGTATTTCTTCTCTGCTGGTGACTAGCAGTCAGTACCTTCAGAATCATGTGAGAAAGGATGTCTTAGCTGTCAGGTTCACTCCTCAGTACAGTATTCAAATATTTTGATAAAGCCTCGGGACTTCAACTTTGTTAGTACACCCCCAAAACTATCAGGGCATTAAGAAGATGAGCTAAGACATACTGCTGCATCAAGTAGGATGAACTACATCTTTCTTAGCTGTTTCTGGTATTTTGCCAGCCACAAAACATGGAAGAGACCCTATTCTCTTGACCTATATGACAATAATGACAGACTAGTCATTATTTTCAGTGCTTGTTCACCTGTGAAACCCATGTATGCCTTCAAATGGTGCAGGTATGCCAGGACAGCTTGGTATAGGCCCTTGAAGGGATCACTGGGGTTTTCAGAAGGACAACACTGCTAATATAGAAATGTCCCCCAGTGCTAAACATCCGCAAATGATAAAAAGAATGTGACTGTGTGTTTAATTACAGTGGGCCATTTCCCCTGCACGTTATAAAAGCAGGATTGGAATGAAGGTCAAATATTTGTAATGACCGTCAGAGATCATTTAACTAATTTCTCTGAACACTCAGAAGTGGCACTGACAATTTTCTCTATTTCAGCTTTTGTAGTTATTAAGTTTAAGGGAAACACCATCTTTTCTCTATCTGTGTTGGGATACTATTATATATGTGGCATTTGTGAGTAATCCTGCCTGAAGAATAGAATTATATTCCTCTGTGAAAGGATATTCTGTCATGTGAGACACCATGAGTTTGGTGTGTTCAGTTCTTTGTTTCAGTTGCCCTCTCTCACTCATTCAGTCCCAGGAGAGGCATGGTGTTATATTTAAAGTGCAGATTTACATAGCAGCAATTTGTCAGTTAACCTGAAAGAAGCAGGTGTGATGCATCAGCTCATAACAAGGATGTGATTCCTAGATGAAAAAAGCCTGACACACTTTTAACTGACTTGTTTACACCATCAGCACTGCTGTTTTAACAGCCATGCTTTCCAGTATCTCATATTACTTGAGAAGCCAGAAGGTATCAAGTGTCGCAGCGAATTGCTGGTTGTTGAATGACACAAGTGAAACTGAAACATTATCTTAAATATGATATAGAAACAGTGCTTAACACATAGACCTGTTGCCCCTGCAACTCCAACTGTGAAAGGAGAGATATCCCTCATAAAAACATGTACTCTTCCCTTGCCTCTGGGGCTTTCTAAAGAAAAGCTGGGGATGCTCTGATTGAATGAATAGCAGTAATGTAGATGTACACTGCAGCAAATACAGTACTATCAGCTGGTTACCAGCTCTGCATACTTCCTAACTACAAACTGTAATGTGGCAAAGCAAAACAGCTCTTTTAGTTAATAAAAGCTCTTGGTGTACCTATCTTTTAAAAATCTGCTCCCTTCACTTCCTGCTTTGGTGTCTGTTTTCCCTGCTTTTCCTGTCTCCCTGTCACCACTGACACCTGTGGTTTTCAGCCGCCTGAAAGTGCTCTATCCCATCCTCAAACTCAGTCTTACAAGCATTTTTCTTCATGTTTCAGTTCTTTATTTTTGATTGCAATGTCAGTCTTTGGTCTTCTGTAGGCTACTGACTAAGTGTTCATTTTCCAGTCTCTTCGTTTTCCTCCAAGTTTCAAATCTCTGGTTTACTTTCCAAACCCCTTGAATCTGCACTTCTGTCACTTTCGTGCTTCTGAAATCCTGACCTGAATTTTGGTGTCTTTTTTTGACAACGGTACTCATTTTTGTCTCTTAATTTTTATTCTTCTATCATCGTAAAACAATAGCAGGAAAAGTCTTTTCTGAGCCCTGTATTCAAAATGTAATCTTTCCTGAATATATCTCCCTTCATTAAAACTAATCTGCAGTATAGTCTTTCTCACTAGCACTGGGGATTTCATTTTTGCAATGCTGCTTTATTCCTTTCATCCCATCCCATCCATTACTCCTCTTTTTGAGGTTTAAGTCAAAATACAGCACTCATTTCATAGGCTTAGTGGCTTTTGGTCAATCTCTACAGCATTCCTTCCTGTATGCACAGTGAACCTCTTTCACAGCCCATTGCAAATGTCACATCTGTATCTTGTCTCTCTTATATGCAGTAAGAGTAGGGAATGCGTTGCTCAGTATTTGTTAAGCCTGGTGCATGTCTCCAACCTATACAAGGAAATCTCTTTATCTCTTATTAATAGGACTGAATCTCCAATCACCTTGGCTCACCACAATATAAATGAAACTGTAAATGCTCAATATATTTGCTTTGCCAGGATGAGAAAATAAATGTTTTGTTTCTTTTATTAGATAAATACTACATAGCAGGACTACCATTATTTGGGGTATAGAGATACTGCAATAATTACCACCCCAGCCCTATTTCCTTCAATCCTCCCAGTGAACTAAAGGAGAATCACTGAAGTACTTTTGCTATTTCTGAATAAACAAATGCTTTGAGAATTTATTTCAACCTCAGATGAATTTGTGCAATTCACTGTTAGTTCTCTGATGAGTCCACTCTCTCCCTCCTGACATTTGCTTGGATAGATGTTTGCCCCTCAATGCAGGCTTGCACGCTTGTGGTTACGCAGGCTTGAAGATGTAAGAGAGCAGTCGTAAGTCTCCAGCAGTTTCAACTTCTTTTCTAGCTCTCTTTTTGTTTGACCTCTTTAATAGCTATTGTTAATATCTTCATCAAATCAGAAGTGTCATTCCAGTAAGTTCTCTGCATGTTCCTCTTCTGGCTGCTTTGCCATTTTAATCTGCTTTCTTAACAAACATGTCTGGAAGCCATGTATCCACTCTGTGCAGCACTCCAGGGTCTTGCAAAACACATTGGGGAGCATATTTGTTAAATCATTACCATAAATGCAAAATGAATGTCATACTTTTCACAGACTAGCCTTGAGTAGGTTCATTTTATAAAAAGCTCGCTGTGAATTCTCACTACTTCCTAAGAGAACAGCAGTGTTTTCCTAGGAAAGTAGACAAAAGACAGGGAGTCATCAAAGACTAAGAAATTCATCATAACTGAATTTTTCTATCCAATCAATTTAAAAATATTAGTGTCTTTTCAGAATTTCTTCACCTGTAAACCTTTTTTATTGTTGTTAGTTTTGAGGTTCTTTTCAGTAAGTTTAAATAAGAGCCCTTTGGTGTCAACAAGACTGTTGGATACAACACAAGTGAATACAGGATGATTCTTCTGAGAATAAACCAATTATTACTGTCTTGTAGTTAGGACGAACTTTTCCTGAAACAGTTTATTTGATAAATGGATCACTGTGAAGTTCCTTGCCTTCTCTTTAGACGAATCGAAGACATCCAGAGACAAGAATTTACGACATCCATCTTATTCCCTGATACAAGATGCTGTCCTAGTATAGACCTACTCCAATTCAGCACTGCAAAACCTGCAAACCCCAGCAGTTTTGTCTTAGAACTATTGGCTCTTCCTCTCTATTTCTGAGCACAACCTAGTTTGAGATGCTCAAGAAGACACATTACAGTGTGTCTCATTTAAACCTCTCAACCTCCTCATCTGTTTTAAGAGTGGAAACTTGTTTAGGAGAGTTATGCCAAGAAAATTACTTATTAATTTTTTTCTACCTCTTCTGCAGTACAGTGTTTAAACTTTGAAGCTTATTACTCATTATAAGTCTTGTGGATGAGTTCATTATCACATTGATTAGAAAGACAGCAGCACATTTTGCCAGGGGGAAGGCCCAAGAACAGCTACTAAGTACATGTCATTCTATCTTGAAAAGTACAAGGTTACGCTGGCAAATAATTTAATATATTTTTAACAGTTTTGAACATCGGAGGAGAATCCCACGTCTCTACATGCTGGTCATACTTCTTTTGATGTGGCCCACGACATGGTTGGCTTTCTGGGCTGCAAGAACACACACACTGTGGGCTTTTAGATTACTGGGGTTTAAATTTCTACAGAAGGAGAAAGTTTAAATTCCCTCAGGCTATGAAATTCCCCAGTCCATTTGCAAGAGGTGCCTTCATGCTGGCTTGTGAAAGAATGAGGATTTAGTGTACAGCTGATAAAACTGCATTGCTCATTGCATAGAAGCTGTGCTTTTCTTCTTTGCTCAAAGTGGAGAAAAGTTAGACACTTGCTCATGACCTTGGGTATTAGAAGAGGGAGAAACATGGGCTGATGCAACACAGAATGATTAAAGAAAAGAAACCCATCAAGACAGTCTTAGGCATGCTGCTAATGTTAAATGTACAAATCTGTCCCATTTAGATCAAAGTTATTCAGAAGCTGAGAAATTTTCTGATTGGGAAAAAATTAAATATGTACTTGAATGTTTTCTAAACTAAAATACTGAGTATGTTTTTCTTCAGTTAGAGATGGACCTTCTGGAGGAAGCCAAATGTCAGACTCTTCATAGTGAAAGGCTTAATGTGATCATATGCCTTCAGAGATGAAACAACATACATTAAGATCAGTGACAAAACTGAGACTATATTATCACTTTTCACTTGCACCATGGATATATCTTGCTTTGAGAAAACCCTATGAACTTTTGCTGGTGATTTCTAACACTAATTAGTTATAGTTAAGGCAACAGCTGTTCAGTATTAAATAATTAGTTTTTATATAAGGTGTCATATTTTTCTCCCTAATAAGATGTGATTGTAATGAGTTTTTCTACCCATCTTCATTATTGTTTGATTTGGTAACTGCTTGATGTAAGTTACTTTCCAAAGTGTATATATTCACTCTTATTATTCAAACAAATATGAAGTTATAAAAAGGAGACTTAACGCTGTTTCTTGGCCAGGAGTTTTTCCAGCATTCGTGAAAGATTCTTTATGACAGATACAAAGACAAGTTACCAAAATACTTTGTCTTTCTGGAAATCTATCACAGTCTATAAATGTCTCCCAAAATAATGCTGAGAGCATTCTGATATTGCCATCCCGAATATACACATTTTTCCCTTGTCTTGAACCAGGCCATGGAAAATCTTTGGTTTGGACTGTCAGAAATAGCAATCACTCCTGAAGGGAGAGATTTGGCTTCTATCTGTTTGGGGGTTGGCGTTTATGTTTTTTTTTTTTGTGTGCTTCTAGTACCCTAATTTTTTTAAGTAGCTTTTTGTTTTGAAGAAACCTTAGTTAGCCTTCTTTCTGAGTTTTGAGTGTTCAAGCAAAACACAAATAACTAGCAAAGCAGCAGCAAAAGGATTAGCATAATTTAGAAATACAATTTCTGCCTCTCACTCTAACGGAAAACTTGCTAGTGACAATTTGATGTTTTTGTCCATATTGTGTTATTCATCGTGCAGTTATTAGTTTACATTGATGTAGGAATGAACATGAACTTCTTAACTTTATTGTCTTTGGTATTCCTGCAGCAGAGACCATGCTGCCCACTGCTGATGTCTGACGCTCTTAACATGTGGAGGATCACTTGCTGTCTGTGACTGTGTCTTTCATTCATTCTGCTGAAGATCATTTTGTCTTCTGGTAATATCTTGTGATTCAGGATCACAAGCAGAAAGACTGTAAGTGTTTTCTGTTATTCCTATTCAGTACCTTAAGCCACTTGCATATTTTGCACTTTATTTTCTATTCATGGTTCCACTTTAAAAAATGGTTTTGTTTTCAGCCATAGGCATGGGTAAAATGCGTATATTTAATTAAATCTTTGTAAGTTTTTTAGTTTAGTGAGGCATATTTTGGTAACTGAAATGAAAAATAATATATCTAAAAAATTCTGTTGATCTGAAACTAATAATAAATACAGTGCTATTAAAAGAAATGAGCAGCAATTTTGGGAACCAAACTTAGTAGATAGCAAAGAGTCCGAGCTGCAGCAGCCACTGAGCACTCATTAGAGGTACATGGATTTTCTGGCTTCAACATGTAAGGTAGATCTAGCCAGCTGGAAGCACTAATCCAACCTGCAACAACTTCTCTCCTGCCTGAGACCAGACCAAGAAAGACCTTACAGAATTATCACCTCTGATCCTATGTTCATTCTCCAGACTGTCAATACTAGTGCTCACTCAGTGTTTTCATTGCTATTTCTTGAAAGGAATGCATAACAAAAATATGTTACTGTTTGGGGAAAAAATGTTGCAAGATATAAAGAGACCACGTGAGACACTTCATTTTAGGGAACACACAGGCTAACCAAAAGAACCTGGGAATTATTGTGTTTTGCACCTGGGGAAGGCTGTGGGAAAGACTCTATTTTCTATTGCATGGGGTACATATTTTCGTGTCACTTTTGGTTTTTAAGGCTAAGAGAAGAAGAAGGGTTTGGAATGATTGAGGGAGGGGGGGATGTGAGAGAAAGGTTAAAACTGAAAGAGTGCTGAATCTGAACACCCACAGTTTGCTCAGAGTGGACTCAGGCCCAACAAGCATGAGGTGAAACCAATATAAATTAGTTCTCCAGTTGCTGGGAGGCTCAGGAGAGGCAAAGGCAAATCAGAGTCAGGAAGACAAAAATAAAAGGGTTAGCAGCCATTTTAATGTTTGATAGTTTAGAAGGGGTTGCAAAAGAAGAAACTGTATTTGCGATTCCTTTCTGAAAAGGAACTCTAGATGGACTTAATTCTGGAGAATGACATCCCACTCTAAGATAAGCTAGTGAAATGCCGTTCTGGCTTAACTCTGTAACTTATTTTGTTCTTGGGAAGAAAAAGTCTGACTGTGTGTTTGACAATCTTCCTTTTTATTTCTATACAAATTTTAATACTGTCTTACAGTAAAATTGCAGGATTGGCTTTTCATGGTTGTTAGCTTGAGTAGGCAGTACTTGGTTCAGGATTTGAGAGTGTATATGCTTACATTAATGACAGAATGTTTCAATGCTGGTAGTGGGAGATATATAAGATATGCTTTAGCATTTATTGTAAGTTAGCAGCTGTTAAACGTAGGCTGTCTACATGGAGTCTTCCATATTTCTAATAGAAAGTTCACTTCAGCAGTGTCTTTCACTTTTTTATTTCCTAGCTCCCTATCTTCTGTTTTATGAGAAGCTTTGTTAATTTTCATAACTGAATATGCTGGTGAATTCCTCAGAAGCAATGAGGAAAAGCATGGTTTGGTAGTACACATGTCTTTAGTTAGGATTTCATCAAGTTTTGGACTTAAAATGTCTGGATGAAAACATCTGCTGTTATGAAAAGGTTTCACTACAGGATCAGTGGTAACTTTACAGCTTGTCTCCTGAGGTGGGACTGCATGCTGGTTTTCAAAGTTTACTAAGATACTGAGCTTTAATCTACAATGAAGCATGCTACTATATGTTTCCCTTTAAATGTTGTGGCGTGTTGGAGTTTATATTGAAAGAATTCACCCTGCACTCTTGGAATCATCTCTCAAAGTCTGATGTAAGCCAAGTCAAAGTCACCCTTTAGCTGCACTGAAATGAATTCTCTTTGTATAGGAGGAGGGTGACCTATTTTAGAAGTATTGTCCTTTGCTGGGGAACTGATGAAATATCAAAGGTGTGTTCTTAGCAGAGCCTACATTTCACCATCCATTTGTGTAAAGAGAATTGATACCTTTTTTGACAGTCTGTCATGAGCTAATGCTTCTAGAGAAGTGCCAAGGATCTTTGAGCACCAATTTATTAGAAATGTGTACTTCAGCATTTAAAATAATAGAAGAAAAATCTTTCCTTTCTGCAAAAACTCCATCTTGGAGGAGCATAGTCCTTTGAACTGAAAAGGCATACTGCCCTTCAGTGAGTATATATCATCAGCTTTACTGCAGAACAATTATCAGGTTCATTGTCACAGCTGTAAAACCTGTGATGTTGTATGTAGTAAAACTTCCTTTTCATTTTATTTTCTCATTAATCTTTTCACTGCTTCTCTCAAGTAAAACAGTTTTGCAGCTTTTCTGCATTTGGGACTCAGTGAGATAAGAGAATTATGTCACAGTCATACCAGGTCCTGCTGCGTAGTTGGAAGAAATAGTATTTGGTTTGGATGTGGCATGTAGTGAGGCATGACTGCTTACAGTAAGTATATACAGATTTGCTGATTGCATTGCTGTCTCTACTTTTCATGCTGAGTTCTGTTCTGCTTTACTTTGCCATGAAGTACTACACATGCAACTGGTGACAAAATGAGACCTGAGGTAAAGATTGGGAAATGCTTGCAAGCTTAGTCATAGACTTATAATGTTGACTAGGTAGGGAACTTACGTAGAGACCATCAGTTAGTGTTGCTTCATTAACATATGTAGTAGGAGCAAAAAGAGACCTCTGAAGAGCTAATATGGTAAAATCTTTTTCCTAGCACCAATGAGCTTTTCTTGTACTTCTATGTAACATAAAAACCCTTAGCTAGTCTTGGAATCTAATGTACTGTCAGTATAAATGTGACTTTGGTTACTATGGCTTGTCTCTCTAGTATTTGTTCTTTTCTTGTTTTCTGCAAGAATACTAGCATTTTCTGGCCAACTTGCTACTTTATTTAGGTGTAGGCAGGCTTTGTATTAAAAGCTATGCAGCAAGAGTGAAAGTCTTTCATATATGCTTCCTTGTATGAATTTGTGAAATCACAGAACCATTAGGGTTGGAAGAGACTTCTGGAGATCATCTAGTCCAGCCTTCCCACCAAGGCAGGGCCACCCAGAGCAGGTTACACAGGAACATGTCCAGGTGGGTTTTGAATATCTTCAGAGAGGGAGACACCATGACCCTCCTAGGCAGGCTGTTCCAGTGCTCTGCCACCTTCAATACAAAGAAGTTCTTTCTCATGTTGAGGTGAAACTTGTTGTGGTTTAGTTTATTGCCACTGCTCCTTGTCTGGCACCATCCTCTTGGCATCCGCCTTTGAGATATTTATATGCAATTTCTCCAAGTCCCAGTTACGGTTTCCAAAAAATTAGGAAACAACTTTGCTCTTTTGTTGATGTGCTTGATAAATACCTGGCAGACTCTTAATGCCATTACCCACTCATTTCCGTAGACTCAATTCAGTGCCATGTCATATGCAGCAAAGCCATGGGCCAGAATGCTATATGGCAGTCAACCACTGTTTTTGGATATGGGTAGGGGGGATAAATCTCCTTTCCCTGGATTACAAATAGGTTTGTTCGGCTTTACATCTTAGTTCACAGTGGTTAATGCAGGACTGTTTCATTGTAAACTAGACATTGATATTGCATACAAAATATGGCACACACAGTAAGATGCAGCACCATAAATTCTAGGTGTCTTTTCATGCAAAGTGTGTTCATATAAAGTAGCAGCAAAATGAAGTACAAAGTATTATCAGTTCTCTTGTAAATTTTGGATTAACTTCATCCCAAATACTGACAGGACTAATGTATTGTCAAAATGGCTCCTTGTCCTTTCTTGATGATTAATAGCTTATCTGCATTTCTTTCACTTGCAAAATACAGATACACTTGCAAATTTATTTATGTAAAACATGAATAACTTAAATAGTGGAAAATTTCCATGGAAACGCTGCTTGCAAAGCAAAGATCCAATGTGTGGTCATTATACTGTGGGCAATGCCAAAGGTTCTGGAAAGTCCAGAACCTTTTCAAAAACTTTAATACTTTGCATGTATATATTGACACAGATTCCTTCTCTGAATTAACTATCTGATGGTTTATTCAACAGACTGCAGTGATATGAAAACCATCTTATTGCACATCAAGATATAGCACCTATGAGAAAAATTTACTGTCAAGATGAACAAAAAAATCAATTAACAGTTTCAGATGACGGATAAGGTTAAAGTGGCTATATTCCACTTGTTCAAGCCATAGGATAAAGCTTAATAATTTGTCTAAAAGCAGCTGCTTTGTCTTGAATAATTGATTTTTTTGAGGGAGAAAGAACAGATCTACTACTGTTCAAGAATCTGCTCAGATTTAGGACATTACTGTTCTGTGAAGTCAGAATTTCACAATACTAGCTCTCCTGGCTGTGTGGAAAACAGGAATTGAATGCAGCTGGTCAGTATCTGCCTCCCAGCAGTATTTGCCACCATATTGGGCTGAGGGGTTCCAGCTGATAGAGGGTCAGTGACAGACATCTCTGCTGTTTCTAATTGATTTTGGGAAGGTTTAAAGCATTCTGCAATGCAACTTTGACTTCTCTCCTCTTCAGATGTAGAAAAGGCAAAGGCAGAGAGTGGGAGATCTTACCAATTCCTCAATAAATTTAATGCTGTTTAACTTGTTGGTCTAAGGGATAGGGAAATGTTTTGTATTTACACAACTTGAGTAGGGAGGACCCCTACAGAATGATATGAAATCATGTTTTGTTAGAGTCACAACCTTATTCCTTTCCTTTCAGCTAGGAATATATGTCCATTCTGTTATTAAAATGGCTTTTGAGTCATTTATCACCTCTGCAATGCATGAATCATTTATCGTGGATTTCTTTATAGTCTGACTTTTTGTTAGACACTGTGCTTTGTACCCTATTTTTTTGATGCTGCTTAGAACTACCTGTTTTGAAGTTATATCTTCCTCCTGCCACACTTATTCTTTCAGAACTTCTTTTGAACAGCTTTCTGAAGGCAGCCCTGCAGAGGGGACACTTGCTTGATATGACTATCCAATACTGCCTGTCTCTTCCCATGTTTCACCTCCTATTGATGTTTCTGTTAAACCAACAATGGATAAATGGATGAAGAATTCATCAGACGTGAAGAGTAGGAAATAATAACTTGCATTCAAGTTTCAAGAAAACTGCTCATTATTTGTGTGGGGTTTTTTTTTTCCCCTTCTTCAAACCTGATATTTTATTACAAAGGAACTGATCCTAAACTGTGGACCTCTGGCATAGAGTGCCCATTGGTGGCAGTAACACCATCCATCATGGCATTATAGGTGGTTGTAGTAAGGTTTCTCCCCTCTTACTTAGGTTCAGATAACTGATTTACACTAGACCAACTAAGGAATTATCCAGGTGTTCTCATGCTTTATCCGCAGAACACAAATTCACTGGTACTTCCTATCACAGCTCTGTGTGATTTCTTCTTAAGCTTTTGGGTGGGAGCTAGGTGAGTCTAACTTCCAGACCTAAGCCACACTGAAATGGTTGGAAAGTTTTATGGGGGGAAATGAGTGCTCCTGGTAAATAATGAATAATAATAAAAAGCTGGTCAGTTCAGCCCAAAGCAACTCTCTGCTGAGAAACTGCATGCTCCATCTAAAGCTAAAATATTGTCGTCTTGTGCTAGTGGAGACCTCATATTCAGCTAGTCATTAATGTCTGTACCCGATAACTTTGACCATGGTTGCTCATAGAATTGTGGGATTTTAGTTATTGACCATGTGTCTGAAATTTTTTAAAACATTGTATTTAAGCTGTATCTAAATGGAATAGCAAGCAGCCAGTCTGCGATTTTGTCTCTTTTATGACTGAAGACTTGGCTCACCAGATTCAAAGCTTAGAAGAGCAGACCAATTAAATGGATATTTTCACATGTGTGGCAGCACACCTCTTCCTCAGTATTGACCGCTGCTTCTATTTATTGAAGACTTTGAACATGACGCTACCATTTTTCCTTCTGATATTATGTACATGGCCGCTTTGTCTGCCTTATTGCCACCAGCTTTATTTCTTCTTTGTTTGGTACATAGATGTTTCTTGCTGTCAGAATAAGGATGAGATGCTATTGAGCAAACTATCTAGATGTGCATTCAGGATTCCTTTTAAACTGTTGCATTTGACCTGGCAGCTGGTTCAAGAACTCCAGGACTGCAAAGTTACCAGTGATGGCTTCTTGTAAGAGGATCTGGTACCAGTGATGGCTTCTTGTAAGAGGATCTGGTAGTGTGGTGTTACTGGCCATTGTCATGTAAAATTTTATCAGGCTAGGCCATGTTAAGTGGTTGTCATGCAGACATCACTTCTCAGTGTTATTTAAATCTTTTTAAAATCAAAATGAAGCACAAAGATACAATTCTTAATTGTTTGCTAATTCTTTCCTGGTTTAATTTTGCTACATTCAACAACCAGAGCATGTGGGAGGCCTAAGGAAAAAATGCAGCTTCTTCTTGGGTAGGACTCAATTATCTGACTGTCTCAATGTGGTGATGCATGTGCCTTGGGTAATGTTAAGGCAATGTCTAATATATTACAGTTCTGTACCAATATGACTACTATCACAGAAGGCGATGAGGGTGGGGAAGAATGGATTACTACAACATTGATGCATTTATATTTGGAACCAGCATTGCCATGGCATTATTAGGTTGTCTTTGCATAAATTTCAGGATTTAACATCCATCAAGCTGCCTGACAACACTAAGGCTGCATTTGTGAAATGTCTCATAGGACAGAGGCATAAATCCAAGTAACGTAACAGGGACATAGAGTTATGTTACACAAGAGAGGCCATAAACATAGCTGCTCTGGGAAGCATATCTAAGAATCGAGGCCTAAAATGCAACTTATTGTAGTACAGTAACACTGGTTTTCTTATAGCTCTAACTTTCAGCAGAAAGAGAAAGAAAGACATAATTTTAGATTCCTCCCTTCAAGTTGACTTATGTCACTTATGTGACTTCTAGGGACAAGCAATTTGTTGAGTAGATGAATGAAGCTTTAGAAGATCTCATCTACTGAAATTCAAAGAACTGCACGTTTGGGTAAACTTGGTTGAAACTAATTGTTCTGGCCTTAGCTTGTGACCTGTCACACTTAAAACCAAATTGAGGTGTCAGGTTTATTGGGCCTGGTTGTCATTGTTACTACAGCAATTCTACACAGTAATATGTCCTGGAAACTAATGACATCTTGCCAGAATAAAATGGACCTGATGAGGGAATCAAGACTAATGCTGCATCTTTCTGTTGTGAATTTAATAAAATACTTGTTTGTATTCAATATAAAATATTTGAGATTCTGCACTGGTGTCGTGGTTTAAGCTCAGTCAGCCATGCAGTCCCTCCCTCATGGCTCCCTCCCCCCCTCCCTCGCTTCTCCCCCAGGGATGGGGAGGAGAATGGAAAGAATGTAACTCCCACGGGTTGAGATAAGAACAGTCCAGTAACTAAGGTATAACA
>WYDI02023941.1:0-44028 GCA_009867235.2 Psittacus erithacus | reverse complement strand
TCTCTTCCCCATCCCTCCGGGAGCCGAGGGAGGAGGTGGGGGGGGCAGTGAGTGGGCTGTGTGGCAGGCCTAAACCATGACAGATATTTAAATGTACTACTGTAGTACATGTTGGATCAGTCACTAAGATCTCAAAAAAATGTTACTTTGTTATTGATCATGGTCTGTTTTCCAGGAATTTACTGTCTCTTTCCTCCCAGCTTATACCTCCTCCACCCAAATACTGAATAACTCCATTGATTTGAAACTGAAGCTCTGATCTTCTTAAACAAGACAATTTGCTTTAGATATTAACCAACAGAGATAGCAGATTTAATGTTATGCGAATGCTGTCTAAGTTGCAGTAGGTTAAATGTAACTACTAGTTACCACTATCTACAGTAACCAACCTTCATCAGTTCCCTAAACATGGATTACAAATAATATTTAGTGTCTAATATTGGATAAATTCTCAGTACCAGACAGTATGATTGCACCATGAAATTAATTTTTTTCCCCAGTTAGCATGTCTACTGTATAAAACAGACTATTATAAATTTTTAGTCAACTGTTAAGATTCAGGAGCTGATTCAAGAAACTTGTGAGCTGGCATTGTACTGCCTACACTATCTTATGAGTCATCATTGCAGTATTGGCATGTTCAAAATATTGCCTTTGAAATCATTGCCTTTGAAATTATTCTGTACTCTCTTTGTGTTAAGCATGTGTTGTCTTCAGGTGATGCGGCATTTTCAGAAAAGGCAATTAATCACTGAGTACTGCTAGGCAATTTAAAGATGTCTGTGGAGAGACAGTATCAAAGACACTGCAAGCTCTAAAATTAACATTAAAGTCATTATATTCAAATGGAGAGCTTGTACCTACTACTGCTTTCACAGCTGCAAACCTTTTCATTTAGAACATTTTGTGTATCTCATGGGTATGTTGCTCACAGCTTTTCTGAAAGTTCGTTTTTCCTCATGGAAGCAAGTGATTATTAATAGGAGATTTAAAAATAGAGACATTATCCTGGGTGCAGCAGCAGCAGTCATTTTTCTCCTTCTTAGTAGCTGGTGCAGTGCTGTGTTTCTGACTTTCAGTCTTGGAACATTGCTGATAACACCAATGTTTTTAGCTACTGCTTAGAATGTTTACATTGACCAAGGACTTTTTGAGCCTCATGCTCTGCCCTGGGAGGGGGGGAAGCTGGGAGGAAGCAGAGACAGGACACCTGATCCAAACTAGCCAAAGAGGTATTCCATAGCACAGCACATCATGCCCAGGATGTAAAATTGGGAGTTACCCGGAAGGGCTAGTTCTCTGCTCGGTTCGGCAGGTGGTGAGCGATTGCATTCTCTTCCCTTGTTATTTCCCTTCTCATTATTATTATTGGTGGCAGCAGCAGTGGTTTGTGTTATATCTTAGTTACTGGACTGTTCTTATCTCAACCCATGGGAGTTACATTCTTTCCATTGTCCTCCCCAGCCCTCTGGGAGTGGGGAGGCGGGGGGGGAGGACAGGTTAGCAGGGGCGGGAACGAGCAGGCTACATGCTTTTCTAATTTACGACTAAGTTTAAACCACGACAGACATTTATGTATATCTGTTGAAGTCTGATTGGATGTGACCCAGAAGCTGCTGGTAATGGGGTTTTGAGCCTATGTTCATCACCAGTATGTCATACAAGACTGCAAGTAATGGTTCCATTTGAAAAATTATGGAATCCAATCTTATCATCAGTAAGTAAAATTCTAATTCCAAATGCTACAGTGAATGGAAGCCCAGATGTGCAGACTTGCTATTGTCAATCAAATATCATCTGGGACTATTTATCAGAGCAAAGAGGAGAACATCAAAAATAATTTTTGGAGAGTTGTCAAATTTCATTCTTCTGATTCTTTCATACTCTATAGTTAAAAATGAGCTTTAAAAATTCATTCACTTAGAAAACAAAACTGATTACATGTCTTCTGACTATGAATACAATTTTAATAATTGTATAAAAGATTAAATCCGAAAAAGATCTTTGTTTCAAAACTGAAAAAAACCCCAACAGCTACCTCCTCCCTCTGCAACCTTTGTCTTTTTACTCAGCACTGCCACATAGGTTGTCTCTGTCATTAAAATTCTTACTGTTTTGTGTTTCTGTAGAGACATTTGGTTTTTACAGTAGCAGCTCATGCTTAAGACAGTCTAGAAAAGTTCTTGAAAGTTTGGTGTGTAGAAAAGTTGAGCTATTTTCATAGCACAGCTTCTGTTTTGTAAGTGCAGAGGAGGCCTAGTAAGGTTCTCACAGCAAAAGATGCTTAATATCATTTGATTCTGACTTTTGCCTTTCAGAGAGAGTCAGAGAGAGGATGCTACAAAATATTGAAAGAAAGGATAGTTTGGGGTTCCTTCAGAGGAATAAAAATGAGAAAAGGATCTGAATTCGGACAGATTTCAGTGCAAAATGGACAAAATCTGGACAAAATCTTGTGGGTAATTGTAGTAGATCAAAGGAAATGTTAAAACTGAGAACAAGATAAAGGAAACATAATTATAGTCTCTTATTCTAAAGTTTTTTAGGCAAAATTGAATATATAATACTAGTAGTTACTTTTTCCTGGGAACTATATCCAGAAGATATGCATTCATCAGCATATATACCAGCTACTTGCATTTTCCTACTTTTTCTTTAAACGTAATCTGAAGTACTGTATTATGTCCTTAGTGTGTGACACCTATTTAGATGTGATACTGATGTGAAAATTTTTTTACAGAGTTCTATTTTCAGCAAAGTATTTATACAATATGCAAAACAAAGCCATTTCACTAAAGGCAGCAAAAGTATGTTTGGAAGGTTATTTCAGTCACAGTCACAATAACAATATTCTCATTGGAGGCTGAAGAGAGTGGATAGTTTCATGCTATGCTGTGTTGTGTAAATTTTTCTGTTTTCATTGTTTTTACCACAAAATATTTTTCTAGCAGTGTAGAAAAAATCACATGCAAAAAAAATAAATAAATGTAGTAACTGGTTCTTTTCAGTATACAGTATTTCTGAGTGCTTTAATAAAAAAATTTTTTGCTATTATGATGCTCTAATTGCAAATTGTTTGTATGCTGAAGTAATAAGCAAACTGGATAATGATTTCTTCTGACTATATGCAGCTGGCACACACAAAAAGATTTAAAAAATCATCAGTGCAGAGCACTGCAGAATGCCAATATAAAGTGATTAATTATCTACAATGAAGAATTTCAAAATAACTAAGGCACTCAGGAGAGCTAAAAGTTAATGGCATTTGTATCCCTAAATGTCTTGGGTGGTTTTGATTCTTCAGCTTCTACATGAATATATGACAAATACTGCTGTTGGAATACTTGGAAAGATCTGTTTGGGTTTTTTTCTTGTTCCCTTTAATGGTTAATGATTCTTGTGGTCAATTTTTGCCTTCCAAAAATGCGTGCACTTTAAACATAATTAAAGTCAGTGCGTCAATCAACCTGCTGATCTAATTTCCTGGACACGTTGAAACTATCCCATGTTGAAACTATCCATAAGAGGTAATATTTTGGTTGGATGGTTTTGGGATTTGATTTTTTTTTTTTCTGATCATTGTCTAAGTTCTGTTTATCTTGGCTGGATTCTTTGCAGTGAAGAGAGATTTTTCTTGTCAGGCTTGGTGCTCATTATGAAATGCTGCTCAAGGTGCTCAAGATGCGTTGAGATGCTCATCAAGTCTGTATCTCCTTAAAAAAAGAAAGAGTTTCAAACCAAATGTCTCAAGTTTGAGAGAGGATTAGTTCTGGGTACAGGTAGATTATTTCTCTAATGAGGCAACATGGTATGTCTTCTGAACATATTCTCTTGGAGCTCTCAGCTTCCAGGAAACTTGATATTGTTGTCTGATTCAATGTTTGTTAGGTTTACAGTTTAAAGCGTTTTATTAGCTTTTGCATATTCCCAATGGCTGTGCATATATAATAATCAAGCTATGGCTTTGGCTTGTATCAGGGAACTGAGGATGATAAAAGCATCACTTGCTTCTTATTTTCATAGCCTCGATGATTTTTGCCTACAGAGTGCTGTGTAGACGGAATTCAGTGGTGCAGTCTAATTGTCTAGTGTTGTACTAATGTTAGTCTAAAGTCACGTCAGATGGCCTGTCAGTTTAGTGATGAATGGACCCCTTTGCTTTGCTTGTAATATGTCAAGGATTAATAATTTCCATTTATATGGTACCTTACATTTAATTTGTTGTTTCAGCTGGTCTCTATGGCCATTGATGGCAAATTCTTGTCACTTCTGGTTTTGATAGAAAAATGCCATTTAGCTGAATTTTGATTTTGATTTTTTTTCTCTAGTTTTTTTTTTTTTTTCCTTGGGACTATGCCAAATGTCCTGACAAATAATTTTACAACCATTTGGCCAGCAGCATTTTTCACAGGACAGATATTCATATAAGGAGAGATTTGGTTCAAGAAAAGTTACCTCTCAAGAGTTTAATCAGACTTCCCAAACATTTGCTAAGTGGCCTGATGATTGTGTTGCAAGATAGATTTGGTCTGTCTAACCATATGAATATTTAAATATATTTTAAGAAGCAGAGATGCTCCAACAGGAAACAGACTGCTATCCTTTCCGATTTTTGGTGTGTCTGCGTCTCCCCCCTCTCCTCCATATTTCTTAGCTCTGTTTTGAAAACCAAGTGTCTATTGCGGCTAATTATTCTGAATGAACCTTTTTGCCATTAGTAGCTCTGTATGTTGTGTATGTTCATTTACAGAATTACTTCTCCTCTGATGAAGAAAAGTCAGCATTCAAAAGTTCATAGAAAGCAAATTCACTTTCCTTGGGACACTGGGCACATGCAAGCCTAGTAATAAATTTTTAACAAACTTTCTGTTAGAAAGGGTCTGTCCGAAATCTGACTTGACTACGCAATGATGGAATGGGACACTGACAGCTCTACAGCACTATATATAATTAGTGAAGACAAGATCCCTCCTTTTGAAAGTCCTTAATCTGTTGCATTGACCAGCCTCTAGCAAATTTAAGAGCAAACACAATTACATCTCCTGTGTCAAAAATCTTTGTCAACAAATCCATTGATGTTTGTAATTCCAGAATCTCTGAAATTTGGCATAGACAATGTAGTGGAAACACATAATTAAAATAGCTTTTTTTTACTTTATTTGCTTTGTTAGTTGCCGGTAAAACATTTAATGGTGTTTGTGGTAATCAGTTTTTACAACATACACTTTGCCACAGTATTCTACATAAAAAACATATTTTAATAGAAAGAGAAAACAGTTTCTTTTGGACAACTTTGACTAGAATTAAAATTTGTTGTCATGCAATCCTTCAAGAAGCTCACCTTTGATAATAGACCAATGCAAGATCACATAGTGGTCTAATCTCACTGCTGAATAAGCAGTGATCATGAGTTCAACATATACTGCAGTAATGATCCAATAACACAAAATAGTGTGTGTTTTTTAGATTTTTTATTTTTCAGTATAATGAAATGCAGTGAACTTTCCTTTTGGTTATATAATGATTTCACTGGCAGTTATAGGACATATAATTAAGGAGGAATATCAAAGGAATGAAGTTTCTGTGTGCCAGATGTAATCTTGGCTAAGAGTCTTCCAAGACAGAATGAAACTTCAAGCATTATACACGAAAAATAGAAATTCATTATAGACTAAAAACAGTGTGATGCTGTGTGTCATTATGTCTCTGTTTTTTCTGTCGACTTACAATGCTTTATTAATGTGAAATATCAATGCTGAAGCAGTTTCTCCCCAAACCCAGACAGAAAGCATGGTTTCTGAGAAAGAATGGTCGCCCATTATCTGTGCCAGGCTATGATTAGCTATTGATAATTAACAAGGTGTCTTTCAGCTGTTTGTTAAGATTACCACTTGCATTATGAATATAGGAAAGACCAAACAGGTTGTTGAATGTATACATGTAATGCTTATAAAATAGCTGCTATTTCTGGCTCACATGGACCAAGGTTTTCCAGAGTTCAAAGCAGAGCCTACTTCAGTTTGAAATAAAGACTCAGCTCTCAGTGCACAAGCACTATAAGAGAACATGTTGTTTAAAAGCTAACGCATAAAATAATCCAGCTTTTAATATGATACATATGAACTTTCATTTGCAAAAGCCACACTTGAAAAAGAAAGGCTATTAATATTGCAAATCCAAGTGCTTACCAACAAAATATTAGTGAACAACTTCTATAACAACATTATAATGATCTTGGATTCTTAATTACACTGTTAGATACTGTATTTTTTGCTAAACTCCTGCATCATGACAAAGATGTTCAATATTTACTTTGATCACTGTTACTCACTATGTGGCTTTACTTGTTTGCTGCGCATCCTATGAATCTTGAATATTTTTTTACTTAACTCATCTTCCCAGATCTCCTTTGAAAGTGAATTAGTGAAGAAACATGGTCATTTATCTAGCTGTAAGTCAAACAGTGAAGTAGATTTCTAACATTTGTAAGAATGCTTAAGTTTATTCAATCAAAGTCTGGTAGCATTTTGATTTATTATGACTGATCAGTTGTTCAAATAAAGATACTGTTCTAATTCATATAGGGTGGACAATGAAACCCATTTTCTATAACATTTTTCCATTTCTAGATGTGTAAATGTATTGATTTGGTCGATCCTATTGTGCATATGTCTGGATGCACTAGCAAGACCAGCAAACAAGGACTAGTCACCATTGGACAGGAAAATAATGAGCAGTTTGATCCATGAAAGCCAGCATATTTACAAGATGCTACCAAAGTAGATGGAGTGTCGTTAACACTGTTTCCTCCACCCCCACCCCCCTGTTTTGGTAACTTCATTTGCATATTTATTAACTTTTGCTAAATCAAGTATTACATTGATAGGCTTGGCAAATAAATTAGTTGCACTTAGCTTTGCTGGAATGAATAATAAATGATTTTTTTTTATAAGCAGTATATCACAGAATAGTCTTATTACAACACAGTTTTACTCAAGCATAAATGTTTGCATTTCAATTTGAGAACTTTTGCACTGAATTATTTTACAGTATTCCTGCGTTCTTAGGAATGTGAAAATCCATTGATTATTTTATTATTTCTTGCACTTTTTAGTTGAGACAAGTGAACACATTATTCATTTTCTAGGAGTTATGAACTTTCAGTAAGAAATTTACATCCCAAAAGATAAGCCATTACAAAGTTCTGATTATGGAACAGCTGAGGTTGACAGGGATCTCATTGAGATCCGTTGTTCCAATACTTCTGCTCAGGCAGGGTCAGTTGAAGAAGGCTGCCTAGATCAGTGTCCAGCTAGGTTTGAGTATCTCCTCAGATATCTCCTCACAGCCTATCTCAGCAAACTGTTCCACTGTTAGACAGTATACAAGTGTTGTGTTTAGATGGAATTCTCTGTTTTAAAATATGTGCCGTCTTGTCATGTTGGTGGGCACCACTGAGAAGAGGCTAACTACCTCCTCTTCATTCCCTTTTATCAGGTATATATACATATGGATAACATCCCCCTGAGTCAGGCTCTTCTTCAGGCTGAACAGTCCTGGCTCTCTCAGCCTATCATCATATGACAAATGCTCCAGCCCCTTAATGATCTTCATGACCCTTCATTAGACTCTCACCAGCATGCGCGGCCTCACTAGGGCTAAACAGAGCGGAAGGATCAACTCCCTTGACCTAATGGCAACATTCTTGCTAATGCAGCCTAAGAAGCTGTTGGCTGCCTTTGTTGTGAGTGCACACGTCTGGCTCATAATCCGCTTGTTGCTCACAAGGACACCAGGGTTCTTCTTTGCAGAGAAAGGAAAGCAAGACTGCTTTCCAACTGGCTGGTCCCCAGTATGAATGAGTGCCTGGTGTTATTCCTCCCAGTGCAAGAATTTGCATTTCCCTTTGTTGAACTACATGAGATTCCTCTCTGCCCAGTTCTCTGACCTGTTTAGCTACATTTCGATGGCAGCACAAACCTCTGGTGTATCAACCACTCTTCACAGTTTTTGTCATCTAAGCATGCATGTTGCCCCAGCACCGAGGTCATTAGTGCAACTGGAATTTCTGCTGCTGATTACAGCTCTGAGAGAGGCTAGCTGTTCATCAGTTTTCAATCCACCTCTCTGACCACTTGTCTAACCTTTACTTTGTCAGCTTATCTATGAGGATTTTACAAGAGACAGTGTTAAAAACCTTCCTCAAGTTGATGTAACTTCCTTTACCCACCAAGGTCTACCCCTCATTGTGGAAGTATGTAAATTTGGTTAAACATTTTTTCCTCCTTATAAATCTGTGCTGACTACTCCCAATCACCTTCTTGTCATTCATATATTTGGAAATGGTTTCCAGGATTATTTGCTCCTTTGCCTTCCTAGAGACTGATGTGAAGCTCATCTGCTGTAACTCAGACCTTCCTTCTTGTGCAGGATCTTTGGGAAAGGTAAACTGTGTGTGGATCAAGGAGTGAAATGATCCACAGCACAGTTATAGCTTTAACACAATTAACCTCTTTCCATGGGACGGATGTGTGAAGTGTGACATAGGAAAATCCATCTGGTGACTGTAGGAACATATCAGTATCTGAAAGGACAAAAGATTTACTTACTATCTATATTCCTCTTTTCATTTTATCTTACTAAACAGCTATTTTATTGTCTTTCGTTGGTGGACCTTTCTTACTCTCTCTCCCCTCTACCTTCTTCCCCACCATTGTGAACCACCTTTTTAACCTTTTAACTGGAGTTTGTTGGTGAGCTGAATGAGCCAAATTCTGAACAATGAGAATAATAGTAGTATATTGAATTATCCAGTTTCTGAGCAACGATTGGGTACTTTGAGTGTATGGAAGAAGATTTTAATTTCTTCAGTAACAGAGGAGTTAATTATTCCTGTTGTATTGATGAAATGAAACATGCTCATGTATATAATACTAAACAGAGTGCTAATGCAAAGCCCGTTCATGACTTATATACAAAGTCGAACTGGAGCAGCTTTTCGGTGCAATATTTTGTGCACAGTTTTGATTCCTCCCTCTTCTCCATCTTCATTCTTGATGTAAATGGAGTGTTAAAAATACTTTCTGAAATTCCCAGCCAGCACTGCCCTCCCTTTACAGGAATAAATGAGGCCACAGGAGATCTGGGCTCAAGAGTTGGGAGCATAAGACATTTTGGAGACATCTTGACTTCCACATGTTATGTTTAATCTCTGTAGCTCAGTGAACACTTAATTATTGTTTCTTTCTCTTGCATGTAAGAAAACATATTGGCATGAATATTATGCGTAAGAGTAGGTAACATAACATGAAACTCTGGAGCTACTGAAGCAATAAAACTTCTCTCTCTATTCCAAGTTTGCTGTTTGTGAATATTTTCATGGTTTTCTGGTGTATGGATATTTCATATAGTTCAATTTCAATGACAGAAACCTCTTTCTATTTCCTATAGATGAGTTGGAAAACTTCTTTGATTTCTAAGAGCTGATGTAGTTCCACTGTAAGAATGAGGACATTCAATCATGGGCTTTTTATTCTTGTTCATCCTTTATATTTACTTTATATGTGCATTTTCACCTGCTGTATTCACGCATTTCAAAAGAGAAAACAACAAGAAGTATATAGCCAGGAATATACCAAGTATAACTAAGGAAAATCCAATATCTTTTGTTATAATTATATTTTCCTTTTTTTGGTCCTGCATGAAAAAAATTATATCTGCAAATTCATATCATGCAGCAATGCATTTTTTTCTCTCAGTAATTTTATTAGCATATAATAAACAGCTTACAATGGGGCATTTCCTTAACAATATAATTTTTATTAGATTGCTTGCATTTTCCACTTTGCATGCAATAGTACAGCTTTAGAAACAGCTAACTGCTAGTCGTGAATGGCAGACTTGTAAAGTTAATGTTGTTACAGCAATTAAGTACTTTTATCTGTACTAGAACATGGTAAGAAATCATTAGACAGATTTTCTATGCATGAAGAACATAAAAAATATTTGTGTATGATTCCAAGAGGGCAAACACTAATTGGAAGCAAAGTATAGCCTTGGGGTATTGTAAGAAGGCTCTGATTTCAAGCAAATGATGTGCTTTCTTTCTTTTACTTCTTCTTTGCTTTAAAAATAATTGAAATATAAAGCTTTGAACACTAGCGACTTCTTTTTGTAATGCTGCATCTGGTGATTCAGTAGCAGGGCTGCAACATTTTTGAAATACTGTGGAAGTGTCTAAAGGGGTTTTAGACAAAAATGTACTCTCCCTTGTTTGGTACTATTCATTAACAGGGAAATTTTACATTATAAATATATAGTACATATATTTACAGCTGAGCATGTATGGAAAGTGACTATGACCAAAATTTTGTCTTCACGTAAAAGTGACTTTTTTCTAAAGCATAGAAGGGATAGTTAATGAGTCTTTTATTTAGATTTTACTCCTCTCTCCCTTTTCTGTAGTGTATGTATATATACACAAATACATCACAGTAAGTAAACATTTTGAAATTAAAAAGCCTGCCTAGAACAGAGCTAATGTATACAAAATAGCACTGACCAGAATAATCCTTCTGCTTATTTTAAAAAAGACCTTTTTATATTCTCTCAAGGGTGCTCTTTCACAGACACCCCTTGTTGTGGGGAAAGAGCTTGCGTGCCCTTGTGAGGTTGAGAGCTATGCTGGTGGTGGCATATGCCTCTGGTAGGGTCTCTCAGGCCAAACAGATCTCAACTGAAGAGTTAGACAAAGTGTGTCCGTGGGCAGGATAGGCTCACTAGCCTTTGGGCAACCATTCTAGGAGAAGGACAACTCTAACTCCAAACCTGGGCAGATGGAGCTCATTTAGCCTTGTAAGGCCATCCATCTAAGAAAAGGATACTCTAACCAAACCTAGGACCTGAGGACTTTGCTGTCACTGTCCAAGCTCACTAGGCCCTGACAGATAAACCTTAGGCGTAAAGGGTGGGGTCAGTTCCGCACACACTGTGCTTCACCTAAAAAATCCATTGTGCGGGCCTGAAGGGTTTACTCACATTTGCAAAGCCTGTAGTGACAGGTGAGGGATGTAACGACAGGTGAAAAGGTGCACTGGAAGCCGCAGACCCAGCCCTGCATGCAGGTGGTTCAGGACATTTTTCGCTCGAGATTGACCCAGGAGATGGTAGTCTTGCTCAATAACCCTTATTGACCAAGCAGCCTTTTTTAAGGAGAGCACTGCTTGCTCCACATGGAGAGAGGCCTAGAAAAGGTGACCTAACCAAAGCTCATCTCCCCCTCCACCTGGTTGGCTAGCAGTGGCCAACGGGCATCTTCTGTTGCTGTTGATCAAAGAGACAAAGGCATACACCTGCCTCTAAAGGTGTGTCCAGATTGACACTTGCATGTTGGAACATCAGAACCATACAGCGGACAGTGGGCATCCTGAGCGTCGTTCTGCTCTAATTGTCCATGAACTGTCATGACTTAACATCGACATTGCTGTTCTCAGTGAAGTTCGCCTTCATGAGGAAGGTAGCCTTAAAGAACATGGTGCTGACTATACACTCTATTGGTCAGGCAAATCCAAAACCAAGAGTCATCTTTTTGGAGCTGGCTTCATGGTTAAAAACTCCATCACCTCTAAACTTGAAAATTTGCCAGCAGGTCATTCTGATCACATTATCTCCTTATGCCTCCCACTACACAACAAGCAACATGTTCTCTTCAGTATATATGCCCCAGCTCTGCAAGCTGACTCTGCAGAAACAGACAAATTTTACACCGATCTGAGCTGCCTCACTCAAAAGGTTCCTGCAGATGATAAGAACATAATCCTTGGTGACTTCAATGCCTGAGTAGGTAAGAACTTTGAAGCCTGGAAAGGAAGTACTAGGCAAGAATGGTGTTGGAAGCTGCAATGACAACAGACACCTCTTGCTAGAGTTTTGTGCAGAGCAGCAGCTTGCCATCAGCAACATTATTTTCCAGCAGAAAGACAGCCTGAAGACAACCTGGATGCATCCTCAATCTAAACACTGGCATCTCATTGACTATGTCTTAGTGCACCAGAGAAATGTTCGTGATGTCCATCACACCCGACTGATGCCTAGTGTAGAATGCCAAACAGACCACCGCCTTATGCATTGCAAACTTAACCTCCGCTTTAAGCCCAAACCTAAGAGGGACAGCATTCCGAGGAGAAGGCTCAAAGTTAACAATCTTCAAACAGCTGCAGTGAGAGACAACTTCCAGGCAAACCTTCAAACTAGGCTTGAAGACCATACCATAGACCCTTCTCCTGAAGCACTTTGGTACATATTAAAAATAGCATCCTGCAGTCCTCTGAAGAATCCTTAAGGTTCTCACAGAAAAACAAAGACTGGTTTGATGAAAACAGTCAGGTGGTCCAGGAATTGCTGACAAAGAAGAGATCTGCTCACCAAGCACACCTCGCTCAGCCATCTTGTCATGTAAGAAAAGCAGCCTTTCATCTTGCATGCAGTAAACTTCAACAGAAACTTCAAGACATCCAGCACAAGTGGTGGCTCAACCTAGCAGAAAAGACTCAACTATGCGCAGATTTGGGTGACCACAGAGGATTCTATGAGGCTCTGAAAGCAGTGTATGGACCCACACACCAGGTTCAAAGCCCCCTAGTCAATGCAGATGGCCAAACGCTTCTCACAGACAAAATTTCTGTCCTGAATTGAGGGTCTGAACCCTTTCAAACTCTCTTCAGTGCCAACCGTGTAGTCCAAGGCTCAGGAATCCAGCATATCTCACAACAACTGGTGAAAAATGAATTGGATATAGCCCCTACCATGGGAGAGACTCTTAAGGCCATTCAGCAGGTGAAAACTGGCAAGGCAGCTGGGGTTAATGAAATCCCACCCAAAATCTGGAAGCATGAAGGTCAAGCACTCCATGATAAATTTCATGAGCTAGTTGTGAGCTGTTGGGAACAAGGCGAACTACCACCAGATCTCCGTAATGTAATCATCATCACCCTGTACAAGAAAAAGGAGTAAAGTCAGACTGCTCAAACTACCGAGGTATAACTCTCCTCTCCGTTGCTGGAAAAATCCTCGCAAGAATACTATTGAACAGATTAGTGCCAGCTATCGCAGAATAGCTTCTACCTGAAAGTCAGTGTGGTTTCAGAGCCAATAAAAGTATCACAGACATGGTATTTGTTCTCAGACAATCGCAAAAGAAATGTAGAGAACAGAACAAGGGATTCTATGTAACTTTCATTGATCTTACCAAAGTTTTTGACACTGTGAGTAGAAAAGGCAGATCTTGGAACAATTAGGATGTCCCCCTAAGTTTCTCAAAATGATCATTACATTTCATGAAGATCAGCGCGGCCAAGTTAGATACGGCAATGCACTCTCTGAGCCCTTCCCAATAACCAATGGTATGAAACAAGGCTGTGTTCTTGCACCAGCTTTATTCACAATCTTCTTCAGCATGACGCTTCAAAGGGCTATGGTAGACTTCGAGGGGCAAAACGGCATTTATATTCGATATCGTACTGATGGGAGCTTATTCAACCTAAGGCTACTGAAGGCCCACACCAAGACCCTAAATAACCTTGCTCATGAGCTGCTTTTTGCTGATGATGCTGTCCTTGCTGCCCACACAGAAGCAGCTCTGCAGCACATAACATCCTGCCTTGCAGAGGTGGCTGAGATTTTTGGGCTGGAAGTCAGCTTGAAGAAGACAGTAGTTCTCTACCAGCCTGCACCACAAGAAGACTACCATCATCCCCACATCACCATTGGCAAGTCAGAGCTTAAGTCAGTCCAGCAGTTCAGCTATCTGGGTAGCATCATTTCCTCAGATGCTACGATCGACAAAGTGATAGAGAACAGAATAGCAAAGGCATACAGAGCCTTTGGAAAACTCCATAAAAGAGTCTGGTGCAGTAAACACCTGAAGAAAAGTACAAAGATTAGTGTCTACAAAGCCATTGTACTGTTTACTCTTTTATATGGGTCTGAATCATGGGTTATTTATCACCACCACCTGTGACACCTCAAACGCTTCCATCAGCGCTGCCTCCGTACAATCCTAAACATCCACTGGGCTGACTAAGTGTTTGGTGTTACTGTCCTTGAAGAGGCAGAAGTCACCAGTAGTGAGGCCATGCTGCTGAAAACGCAGCTGCGCTGGGCAGGGCACGTCTTCAGGATGGAGGATCACCAGCTTCCTAAGATTGTGTTTCATGGCAAACTCACCACTGGTTGCCGCAAGAGAAGTGCCCCAAAGAAGAGATATAAGGACTCCCTGAAACAATATCACAGCCTTGGCCATATTGACTGCCATCAGTGGTCCACCCTGGCCTCCAGTCAGGAGATTTGGAGACACACCATACATGACGCTGTTGTTTCCTTTGAGAACACATGCAGAATCAGTCTCGAGGAGAAAAGACAATGCAGAAAGAAGAGTCTTTAGCCTATACCACCCAAGGAGACCTTCCACTGTGCTTTTCGCAAATGGATCTTTTTAGCCATCAGCGCGCTTGTAGTAAGAGTAGGTAAAGCCCTTCCCAAATCTTCGTTTGTGAAGCCAATCCATGATGACTCCTCCCTCCTTTTCTGTAGTGTATGTATATATAAAAAAATGCATCACAGTAAGGAAATCTTTTGAAATTAAAAAGCCTGCCTAGAGCTGAGATAATGTATACAAAATGGCACTGACCAGAATAATCTGCTTATTTTAAAGAAGCCTTTTTTACACTATGGGAATTCTGTAATGAGTAGTCTTCAAACATGACGGCTCTGGAACCCGAGTTTATTAACATTCTGGAGAAAGCATTTACAGCTCAAAACTGATCTGACATATTTGCACAGGCCAAAGGTGGGTTGCCCATGAGATCAGAAAACAAGCATACAGATGAAGATATCTGAGTGTGAACAAGGAAGATATTTTTCATATTATGGTAACATTCTGGTGACTTGTTAATAGTCTATTATAGAGATTAAGACTTTGATCTGTTTGGATTTGATAACTGCAAACACCCTCTCATGTGTTTTATATTTGAGTTCAGGTCCATTTTAAATGTGTACCAAATGCAGATTCTGGATCTGTTTCTTCTCTGGGGCAGAATGGCATCACAGGAGTAATGCTACAGATTGTCTTTCTGTGTAGGAGGTTGAGCTGGTGGTACCCCAGCATTGTTGAGGTCTGTGGGACTTACAGCAAACCTCGCTGCAGTGCAATTAAAAGTGACATTTTCACAAATGCTTCCACTAATCATAGGTATATTGGTAAGCCACACATCATAGTTCAGCAACATGTATTTTACAGAGAATGAACCTAGCTGAATAGAGAAAGGACACTGCTAGTATAAGAACTGTTGGCATTGATCCTCAAAGAAGAAGTCATTATAAATAAAAGCAGGCTTAGTTATTACCTAATGTAGCCCTAGGAGCTGTAATGCCTTGGGCAAACAAGCAAATGTCTCTGCAGCCTGGTGTCTAAGTAGGCATGCAAGCAGCCAGCAAACATTTTGCAACCCTACTGTTTTGTTGCCCTAGGCAACCAGCTGTTCCTGGACAGTATCAGCAGTCCTGCTCACCGTACGGCTAAATAACATGTGAGACAGCATAGTCTCTCCTTCTACCTTTACACTTATATTATTTGGAATAGGATTAAGTAGTACCTATCTTCACAAATAATTATCAGGTTTATTAATTGTTGGTTTGTGCTTATTTCGGATAAATACTTCATATAATAATATTTTGAATATTGTGGTATCAGCGAAAACAGTGTAACAGCTGGGATAAAAATAACTTGTTGGATACACCATAGAAAAGGTTTCACTTGGAAATGACAATGCAGTCACCCTATACGTTGACATTCTTCTTCTCCCTTTGAATCATGTCTGAATGCTGACTACTGAGTTAGTACAAAGATGGTGCGTTAGAATGAATATAGGACAAATAATGACAAGTATTGTCAGCTGCTTTCGTCGCCTTAGCACGGGTCTGCAAAATACGCAGGAAGCAATTCCACTGACAAATGGCCAATGGTGGAATGCTTTAAATTCATGATTTCTGGTTTTAGCATGTTCCAAATATGAGTCACCAGAGGGTACCGGTTCAAGTGTGTTCATTTTCTCTGAGCAATCAAGTGATGACTACCCCCAGACTATGATCAGAAGGAATTGTCATGGAGAGCTTTCCCTGTGCAGAGATTTTATTGTAAGGAAGGGATAATTCAAAGCTGAATGATTTTCATTTGAAACCTTTATCCTGGAAATTATGCTAATGAAATAATTTTCAGTTTAAAAATGTAACTTTGGGCCTTTTGGTCAGCCAGTGCTATTTCTGGAGCAGTAATAGGCACACTTCATGAAAGTGGTTTTGTTTTGCTTTGTTAAAGATCCTATTTTCTGTCTAGAGAAAGACACACAAATACCTGCAATTTACTCACTTCTAAAGAAAGGCAGGTGATAAGGAAGGAAATATCAGTATAACAATTTTCTAGTGAATGCACAGAGCTTTTAGAGTTTATTATTTTTCTCTGTCTACTGTTGCTGCTCTTGTTCACAGTACAATGTCTTAAGATTCAATTGTAAGTTCTGTAGGTCATCCACAGAGTCATTATTCATATGTAAAGCAATGAGACTTATTTAAGTCCTATATGTACAGTAATTGCAGCAAAATTCAACCTTGAATTGTTGTAATATAATTTTATTTGATTCTAATAAGACCTGTGGCTATATATGCAGTTCCAAGTTCAGTTTGATGTCCATAGAAAATGCTTATAGACATCTTTCCCGCATCTATGCGATGGTCAGGCTTTAAACATGATTTTAATTCAGCAGCTGGTGAAAACAAAGAGCAGAGCATTGTTAAGTCGTGCATTATGTTTTCCAGAAACAGATTTTGATTTCTCATAACTCAGCATTATTTTCCTGGGATAGAGTTAATTTTCTTCACAGTAGGTTTAGATTTGTGACCAAAACAGTGCTAGTAATGCAGGGATTTTAGTTATTGCTGAACAGTGTTTGCAGTGTCCAGGCATTTTTGGTTTCTCATGTTATGGGGCCTGCAAACAAGATGGGAGTGGGCAAGAGGCTGGGAGTGGACACAACCTGGACAGCTGAAACCAACTTCCCAAAGGGATATTTCATACCATATAACTTCAGACTCTGCAGTAAAAGCTGGGGGGGGGGGAAAGAGGAAGGGGAAGTGTTTGGATTACTGTCATTTATACTCTGAAGTAATAGTTATGTGTGATAGAGCCCTGCTTTCCTCAAAATGGCTAACCATATCTGCTGGCTGTTAAAGTAGCAAGTGAATTCCTAATTTGCTTTGCTTGCACACAACTTTTGCTTTACCTATTAAACTGTCTTTATCTCAGCCCATAAGTTTTCTCACTTCTACCCTTCCAGTTCTCTCTTCCATCCCAACATGGGGAAGTAAGGAAACAGCTGTGTGGGGCTTAGCTGACATCTGTTGTCACAGAATGTAGTATACAATATTTTTTATTTGCTTTTCCCTTGTTTGATCACTGCATTCTAATTTTATGGAATTTGATTTTTTAATAGCTCAGGGAAGAAAGCTATGATAGAATTCATAAATGTTTTCACGTATTTTCTCACAGGAAGCACCAATGTATTTTATAGAATACTTGTGATCCAGTCAGCAAGAAAAAGGGTGTCAGTTCTGTAACATAAATAATAATAAATTCTCTTATTTAAGAAGCTTGAAAGCTATGTCCACAAATAGTTACACATTTTGACAAAAGGCACAAAGTATACTGCCTGTTAAAGAAAAATAGTAGGATTTGGCTTTTATGTTGTTTTTCAAGTGTATACAATATTTTTCTACCTTCCACATCTTTGCTTCTGTTGTGGTTTAAGCTTAGTCGTAAATTAGAAAAAGCATGTAGCCTGCTCGTTCCGCCCCCCCACACCTGTCCTCCCTCCCTTCCTCCCTCAGCTCCTGGAGGGATGGGGAGGACAATGGAAAGAATGTAACTCCCACGGGTTGAGATAAGAACAGTCCAGTAACTAAGGTATAACGCAAACCACTGCTGCTACCACCAATAATAACAATGATAAGGGAAATAACAAGGGAAGAGAATACAGTCACTCACCACTTGTAGATGGAGCAGTGAGAGAGAGAGCTAGCCCTTCCGGGTAGCCCCCATTTCACATCCTGGACATGACATGTTGTGTTGTGGAATACCTCTTTGGCTAGTTTGGGTCAGGTGTCCTGTCTCTGCTTCCTCCTGGCTTCCTCTCCTCCCGGGGCAGAGCATGAGGCTCAGAAAGTCCTTGGTCAGTGCAAACATTCTAAGCAGTAGCTAAAAAAACATAGGTATTATCAGCACTGTTCCCAGACTGAAAGTCAGAAACACAGCACTGCACCAGCTACTAAGAAGGAGAAAAGTAACTGCTACTGCTGAACCCAGGACAGCTTCCAACACCCTGAAATATCGCTGTATTTTCTGGGTATTAAGTTTGCTAGTGCTGTGTTTTTTGTGAAAGCTAACTGTGTGCATCAAAGCAATGTGCATCAAAGCAATGTGCATCAGTTAGTTCAACAGAGGAAGAATTTAAGTAAGGTGCAAGGTCAATACAGGGCCTAGGACAAAGTACTAGTGCTGTTATTAATGCCATCTGTAAATGGCTTACTTAATCATTCAGTGATATATAGCTTCCTTTTCTGGAAAACACAGAAATTGCTTAATAGCCCATTGCATCAAAACACAATGATTCAGAGCAGAGAACTGGACAAATGTGAGAATATAAATGTAACAGATGTGTTTTATTGGAGTCTACCCTGGAAGGATTATTGGTGTACAAAGACAAAGGCATAAATCTGGCCAGAGAATAAAGGATTTTAACCTTTTGGGGATATTGCAAATATCCAAAAGAAAAGCTGGTGTTAACTGCTATAGGAACAAAGAATACCATATTATTTCCTTTCAAAGCTCAATTTATGTAGAGCCATAATAAGATATTTCATCTCATATCTGACATAATTATTTTTAAAAATGCTTGCCACATAAAAATGGTACTGGTAACAGCATAGCTTATAAAAGTGCATGGGGTAACTGTGACATGAAACTAGTTAGATGTGTGGAATGTTTTGCTTTGAAACAAGAATGAAATAGAGCTCAGGTAATCAAGATATCAAAGGCAAACATTAAATGTTTGATTGAATCTTTAATTATTGAAATGGATATCTTTGAACAAACAGCAAAACTGTAAAAAAGTGCTAGTGAACAAACTGTTTGCAATTGCAGAAGCAGTGGTAACAACACTGTTTTTAAAACTAGAAAATGCATCTAAAGTTATGTGCTTGTTACACTATGTTTCCCTTTTTATTTCATTATCATGAAAATTACTACAAAAAGTGATAGCCTATGGCAATGGGTAAGAAAGATGAGACTGCCAGGTATGGAAAACTTCAAATGAAAATATGAGGTTTGTATCTGTGGTAGTTAGTTTGTGTTAGATACAGCACTTCAGGCAGTAAGAAGAGATCCAACAAGGAACTTCTAGCAAGTTCCACATTCAGTGTTAAAGGAACACTGTGCACCCACAATTACTACTTCAGACATTTAATGAACTTTCAATAATATTTTGATTACATTTGATGCTGATAGTCAAGAATTTGGTCAATATTCTCTAGGTTAATTGTAATTACTCCTGTAAACTCACTAAGAATGGAGGATGAATGTTTTAATATATTAACTAACATACGTTAAAGTAGGAGAGCATGAACATATGGAGAAGAGACAAAACATAATGAATGAAAAGCAAGACTTCTTGTTGTGCCTTTTTGTTGAAAAAATAAGAATACTTTCAAAGATTTTTGAAGGGAGTTGCACTTACAAATGATAAAACAATTAAAAAAAGCACCTTCATGGTTCAGTTGCAAAACTTGTTGTTCCTAAATATTTTTAAGTTCAAAGAGATGTAAGTGAATTAAGGGTGTAAGGAAAATACGCAGTGTTGTATTAAAAAAGTTAAATACAGAAAACAAAAAGAAAGATGCCTTATTTCATGATAGAAACAAGTAATTTTCTTTCTGTGTCTTACGAAGAAACTTTACCAACTGTCCTCATAGGATTTGTGTACCTTTCTCTGAAGAATATATTTTCTGGAGATACTGAATTGAAAAAGAACTGGCTAACATGGCATTCAATTTTCCCTTATGCTCTTAGCCCTTAACAATAACAATAGTCCTCTTAAATGCGCATAAACTTACGTTTATGCTGTCTGTCTGTGCAAATGCCTCAAGAAATTATTTGTTTCTGTCCTGCATTTATAAATACAAATTAACCTAAGACACTGTTAAAAAATAAATAAATGAAAAATTAAACTACTTATTTCCAAGCTGAAACTTTTTATTCTGAGTTTCAGTCCAGCGTGAATTTTACAGCAGACTTTTAAAGTATTAAAAATAAGATTTTTAATGGAAAGGCTCATAGCCCCTTCACTGTAATGATGTGAGCAATAAAACCATAATGTATTTCTTATAAGACTTTCACACATTTTGCAGTGTTTTGTTTAGTATTCTAATGTACCTAAAAATATTTCTTCTCAAAGTGGTTTTAAACACTTCAGTATAACATTTTTACTAAGTGAATGTAAAAACCTCTGCTTATGTATTTCTTTTACTGATATACATAAATCAAATACACTCCAAGCAAGAGCAGCATTGATTGAATTTGTATTTAACCTCCAAAGAGATGGTTCACTCTAGTCTAATGGCAAATCACAATTGCAGGAGTTAGTCATGAAGAAAACAGAGAAAAAGTCAACCTGCAAAAGATATCTCAGCTAGAGAGCCTAAGTGGAACATCATTGTACAGTGCAATTCACTAAAATCATGAGTGACCAATGGCACATTTTTAATGCAAAGTTTAAGCGACGCTTAGAAATTAAGTTTTTATGTGGTTTGCACCTCAGTGAGAAAAAACTTTCTTAGGTCTGAAACAATTTTAAGAAATGCAAATACCGCAATTGCGCACTACAGTGACCAGGGTCACAAGACCATTTTTTTCTTCTAGGAGAATAGTCTGATAAATGCAGTGTAAGGCCTCCTGCCCATATTCTGGCACCCTTTATTGTGCGTTGCATTTATCATAAGGAATTATCTCTGAAACTGTGATGAAAATATTGCTGCTAAATGCATAAAATTTCCTCAAATTTTCTTCATGTCCTTACATTTGAGTATGTGCACAAGATAGATGATTCTTACCATTCTTTAAAATTGGGAAAAATATAGTCTTAAAACAATGTGGTAATTTCTGCGATCTGGTCTGTTCTTGCCTAAAAAGGGTCCCTGAATCTTGGTAAAGTTCAGAGGTTCTGTCCATCCGGATATGGTTGCAAGTCTGACATTCATCGTGGAAATAATTTAGCTGCAAATGTTTTCAAATGAAGTAACATTCCTCATATAATCTCTTCTTTTTCTTTGCTTTCCTGTCATAGTTTGTTAATCTTGCCGTTTTCATTCAGCCTTAAATTACTGTGTAAAATCTGGGGCAGGACTCTGTTCTTCTGAAGTGAACACAATGAAAAAAAACAGAAATCTACTAGAGATGGATCTTTAGTCTGATAAAATCTTACAGAGCTGTTGCCATTCACATGAGATTCTTACTCTGTTAAATGGGACGCTTCTACATGCTTCTCCATAGTTCCTGTACTTGTTTACAGCACATAAAAACACCTGTAGCATAAAAGAGCTCTGTGACATTTCAATGCTTGTAACTGGTGGTTTCTGAGGGGTGAAATGTGTAAGGTCTGTGCTTGTGGCCAGCAGCCTGGCTCCCCCCCAGCTCCTCTTGTTTTGAGGAGACCTATAAATGTCATCTGGCATCTTTATCACCCAGCTCCAGGGAGAAGAAGGTGCCTCTTTTACACCCAGGTTTTCATCTTCACATGCAGTCAAGGTCAAACAACAGCTATCCTGACAGCGGGCCAGAAGCAGAAGAGAATGCCTCATCCCTTGATTTAAATGAGCCAAGTTTTCTGCTTTAGTAAAGCTCTTCATCAAATGCTGAACTTATAACTCTTCAAGGAAGTAAGAATATTAAATGTTGATTTCTTCCTGAAAATGAATGTTTTCTTCAGCTTGAGTTAATCATACTATTCCAATAATTGTCCCATCTCATTACCTTGGCTTACGTGGCATGTAGAATGTAATTAGGATGTGCTAAATTGTTATTAAAAAAGGTCTGAAAAATGTTTTTTGTTTTTTGTTTTTTATTAAGAGAAAATAAAAGTTTTAAACAGCAAAAGACTTTAGCAGGTAAAGAAAAATCTGACTGTGGTGTGGCTGAGAAAAAGAGCAAACATGCAAAACTAATGTGGTAAATGCATATTTTCCATTAATGCAGTCCTAAACCTGATTTGTATTGTAGTAGGAAAAGTTACAGAGAAACACTGTTTAAATAAAACTAACTTTAAGTAAGTAGAAAGAAAGAGTAGAAAAGGTGCTGATGTCCCTGTTAAAAAAGAAAAAATATCTGTTTTCTAAATGATGGATGAATAAGCTGACTGAAAACAATTATTTTAGAAAATGGTCGAAGGACTAGTAGTGATACAAGATAGTATTATTAATTAAATTATAGTCCCAAAATAAGGGCTGTCTTTTGATTGGCATACAAACAAATGTGCAATTTTAATGAAATTTTACAGAGTGGAAGAAGACAAAACAAAAAAAAAAGTCAAAAAAACCCCTCAAACACAACTGAAAACATAGTGGTTACCTATCACATGCCAAAGGTCTGCATCCTATACTTGCAATGCACTTGCTATGTCACCTAGCTCTTCTATTGGTTTCTACTCAGCCTGAAAATATTGTGAACATCATTCTCCCTCTGTGTTTCTGAATATAGAAGCTGTCATGCTGACAGCAGTTGTCCTTATTCTTTTGGAAAACAAAAAGAATGTCCACTGATATTTTAAGACTACACAACTTAAAATGAAATAAGGGTGGGCTTATGGAAAGTCACCACACTGTTATGCAGTCAGTTGTATTACAACTCCTAGACTGAACAAATGACACAGATTTGCTCACCAGTCTCTGGAGATTTCAAATGCTAAGAACGGTAAAAATAGGCAAGGTGGACAACAAATGGAAACAACACTGTCTGGGGTAGGACACTTTCTGTGCTTTTTAGCTGGAGTTAAAAAGTCCCCACATGGAGACAACTAATTACAGGACTAGAAGATTAGGACACTGCTAGTGACCAGCCAGCCAGTTGACTCTGTTGTGCCAGATGTTTGTTGGCAAGGCACTGTTCAGCCACTAGGAGTTGAACCATCTTGGACCATGTAAAAGATAAGTCCAATATAAAGATGTCTGGCAATTCAGGATAAGTGAGAGAGCGGAACTAGTGGCTTCATTTTGTTTTTCAGTTACTTGGTAAGTAGGATTTTCAATCATACACTTTCACATGTAACAATCTGTTTTGTAAGCATTGAACTACCAAGAATTTTACTCTGCATGGGGCATCTGATTCTACTTTTCACCAGTGATAAGCAACAAAATATATCAGTCAGATATCCACTTTACATTATTAAAGATGAAGAAAGTAATTAGAGTCAGAGCCCTGTGAGCTCTCCAATCAACCAAGAATCTTTGCAACAATGAAGGCAATCCAATTGTGCCACTTTTTGCTCTTGTATTCTCATTCATTATCATCAGGGTATGATCTCAGTGACTCCTGGGGTGTTGCAAAGTTCATTAGTAATTATTTCAACACATTCATTTTTGGAAGGACCCATCTTTAACCTTGGCAGCATTCAGCTGTAAATGCTTTTTCTTGTTTTTTTTTACTAAATCAAGTTGTAATACTTAACTTCAGTTGGGAAAGAGGCATTGATTGTACAAGTCATACACAGATGAATATACAGACTCCTAAGTAAAAATATGTTCAGACCTCTCCAAGAACTTCTGAAGAACTTTACAAAGTGTGATGAGATCTTCAAAAGAGATCAAGTCTTTTTACAGTCACATACTGTGATGATTTATTAAACACAGATTATGAGTCTATTCACCTGCTGGTTTTGAGTTTACCCTATTTTCACTCATTGATATATTAAAAGGAAGGATAGGGTCCTCACTCACTGAAGAATTCCTCAATGACTGTTTTCAAAGAAAATTAAAATTGACAGTGTATTTATATCTATGACAAATATTCATTTTACGGTTAACTTATAGGGAATGTATCTCTGGGAGGATCTAACTGAGGATGGAGTAGAATTAGAGAGAGACATGAAATGGAATATGAAATACTTCCCAAGTTCTTGAATGACCTACCAGGCCTTTTGAAGTGACAAAGAAAAGATATTTAAAAGGATAAAATTCCTGTGTCTGAAATATTATTCTCTTCTCTTCCAGAAGAGGTCCTCATTACTCAAACCAAAACTGGGATGAGACGCTGCAAAAGGGACTTCTAATACAGCACTAGACAGAATAGGCTAACAGTTGTAAAAAAGGCTTCTTTATTTAAAGAAAAAGAAAATTTCTGCCAGAAAGATTGTCCTACTCATTGTCTTCCCTATCCATTAATTCCATTGACATATGGATTTTATTATAGAATTGATGTTCATGCCTCATCCTGCAAAACAGAGCTGTTTACTAAGGTGTTAAGCGTTTATTAGAGATGAGATTCTTTCTTTGCAAGGAGTCAATATAAGATGAGTGTATTGCTTATACCAGTTGATTTCTGCTACAAGGGAATTTTATTTTTATTGATCTAGAAGTTCAAAGAACATTTTAAGGTTGCTTTTGATAATGACTGAGGATGTCAGGTGGAATAGAAGGAATGATTTTTTTTAAAATAGTTAATTTGATTTGATTTACTGATTTGATATCATATCAGCCTTTGGCTTAAGTCCATCTTTTACATACCAGAAGGATGAGAAAAGCTGTGGATAAGGCTATACTTTCCCTTTTTCTTGTTTGTTTGGTTTTGGTTTTGGGTTTTTTTTCAATATTTTTTTTTGTTTCAATGGCTTTAGAAAAAGGTCAGTGACAGATAGGCCAGGTTCCCTTTGAACATATGGACCTTCAGCACTGAGAGCTGCAAGGCTCTTTGGAGAGCATAAGGCAGCCTGTTTTTTTAAGGTAAGCAATGCTTTCTCCAGGACAGAAATTCTGAACACCATTTACAGCATCTGCTGGTAGATAGCAGGTAGTCAAGCCACTCTGCCAATGCACAGAACAGGAATGCAGAAATGATGAAACCATTACTGCCATTGGGTGTGAGTGCTGCAACCTGCCCATACTCAGCCTTCACCTGAGTGAACAGTCAAGCGGAGATTTCACCAGGAATGTAACTACTTTTGGGGAGTACTTTTCACTCACCCAAAATTACAGCAAACATAAGTGAAGCTCTGTTGAACTCAGTGTAGCTAACAATTGAGAATAAAAATATAAATATGTGTAAACATTGACAAAACAAGAATAAAAAATGTTTTGGCAACAACAATACCTCATAAAAATATAGTCTGAGTTGAGAAGTGTCCTCCAAAGCCTAGAATCTGAGGCTGATCTTTCTCCACAGCAGCTAATGTTATAGTAGTAGCTTTGCGATATCACTGAGAATCTATTGCAATAAAGCTAAGCTTTCTGCTTGTTTTTTTTCCCAGTTCTTCTGAAAGTGATAAAACTGAATCTCATTATGTACGTTTTTACTTTGGTTATAGTACTCCATTTATGAGTAAACTTGTATAAATAGTTTGGAAAATTGTTTCACTTCCTAAAATTTTTTTTGATATCTCACTTCTGCATGAGTTAAGACTGATATCTAAGTACTTCCCAGGGAAAACTAATTTCTAGAGTCAACTTTTCCATGAGGTTCCTTTTTTCATGAATGCACAGAAAATGAAAAATTGAAAATGAAACAAGTACAGAAATCTTGTTAGCATAAAAATAGACTTCCCTGCCCTCAGCTCCCTCCCAAAGTACTAAGGAATGGAGAGAAAGTTTCTTTCAAGGGGCTTATCAGTGCTTCAAATTTTCTGATGGTGGAGGGCATACAAATAAATTGATAAATATCCTTATATAGTGTTTTGATGAGTAATCTACTAGCTGAAGATTTTAAATGAGGAAACTGAGGGGCTGTTCTCTGAGGCATGGTTAATTTGCAGAACTTGTTGACTGCACTGGACTTTAGGAGCATGTAAGTGCTGGAGAGTTTAATTTGCATGTGCATTCGAAGTTTGACAAAACACAGGAAGAGGCAAGGTCTGCATTTTCCCTCTCTTGCACTCTCAACTTTGTTAAATATATGCTGAGTCATTTTTTGAGATATGAAGGAAGGATTTGTAGGTGATAATGTAAAAGATATATTAACTGTGAGGAGCAAGACATCTTTTACTATAGGGAGTTGACCAGAGTGGATAGAGAAAACCAAACCTCTTCAGAGAAAATAGAACTGTGGTTTTTTTTTTTTTTTCTTTTTTTTTTTTTTTTTTAATCCAGGAAAAGAAGAATATTTTCAGATCTTGCTGTATTGTAAAGGATTTGAGACAAGCCCTTCAGATACCTTTACATAGTATGCAAACAACTCAACTGGAGCCGGCTTGAAGTACTCACAAGCCTTGCATGTGTCTGGCACAGATATGAATTAAATTGGTTTGCAGGAAATAAATTCAGACATGGAATTTCTGAAAGCTTAATTATTTTAACCTTAATATTCATTTTATACCTCACAGCACATCTACTTATATCTCTGAGATTATTAAACCCAACACGCATATATGTCCATGGGAGCCAATTTTCATGGAGATGACTGGAGAGCCAGAACTGAGAATGCAATGAGAGTTGTGGGTTTGAGCAAATAATTTCTTTTTTTTCAAGAAGAATTCTACAGCAGTATTGAAACCTTTCCTTTACTAATGCTAATGAAACCTGACACACACATCTTCTCTTATTATGTAGTTTATTGTCTAATATTTCGTTAATGTATATTTGTAAAAGCCAGGCTAATGATTTGTTTATATTCTGAAGTGCTATGGTTTTTTATTACTGACAATTTAATGTCGTTACCTTATTTATACTGTGGTAAGAATATGTTTGCAAATAGTAGGCACTTATTAATTATCCTACTTAGGTAACTGCAGAGGTCATTCTTCCTTTTTAATATTTTCCAAAGTCTAATTAACTACCTAAACTAATACTCTGGTGCAAAGAGAATAATTTCATCTATTTATACTATTTTACATATCAAAGCAGCTGATCTCATTAATTTTGAAATTGTTTTCTTTTAATATCTTCAGGTATTCTTTTGGTCTTGCATTCAAATATTGAAAAGCTGGAAGTGAAAAGCTATACTGCTAAGACCCATAGTGTTTGTTCTTGTTCTTGGCTGCGTTGTTTTCTGCTCTTTTCATTCCTGTGCTTCACTGAGAAACTCATTTCTTGAAGATTTTGCAGCATCTGGCAGAGGGCCCTTAATCCTGCCTTGCTTTGTTCATGGTACTGCACATGTTAGCAGCCTACTGCTCAGCTATGGCTCCAGTGAGACGCCGGCTTCCTGCTTTTGGCTATTCTCATTGTTGGTAGGTATAAACACTAAACCCTCTCTGGATGCTCTGATCCAATTTTGTCCTCTCCAGTGTTTCAAGTTAATACTTTTGTTTGAAAGTCATGCTTTGTTTCCTTCTTATTGGGATGGAGCCAGCTATGTGTGTGGGAAGGCCCCAAGCTCCGTGGTTAGCATCCCTGCTCAGTCAGATTCTCCTTATCTGCCGCAAGCCAGAGATGGTGAGCTGGATATAAAGTTTGCACCCAGCACTTGTATACAGTATAAGGTGTAAAACTTGCTCACAAGCTTTTTTAAAAAGGGTTTTTGGAAGTGTTTAAATTGTTCTTAATTGATCTGTTTTCATTCTTGGCTAGTTTTCCTGATGGAAAAAAGAGCTTTTTAAAAATAAGGGTCTTTTCTCCAGAGGCTCCAAAAAGGATCTAAAGTGCAGCTGTGTGTGCATTTGTCATGGTTTAGACCCAGACAGTAACTCAGTACCCTGCCACTGCTCACTCATCCCTCTTCTTTCCCCTCCCCAAATGGGATGGAGAGGAGCATCAGAGGAATGTAAAACCTGAGGGTTGAGATAAGTACAGTTTAATAAGTAAAATAAACTACAATATACTACTACTACTGCTACTAATAATACAGCAAATAACAAGGGGAAAGAATATAAAAAGAGAAAAAAAAAAAAGAAAAATATCCCGATGCGCACAAGTGATGCACAATACAACCACTGATCACCTCCTGACTGATACCCAGCCTGACCTGAGCAGTGATCGGTCCCTTCTGGGTAACTCCCCTGTTTATACACTAGGCATCATGTGCTGTGATATGGAACACCACTATGGCTAGTTTGGGTCAGGTGTCCTGCCTCAGCTCCTTCTTGGCCTCTTGTGTCCCTCTTCACTGGCAGAGCATGAAACTGAAAAGTCCTTGATCAGGGTAAGCTTTACTTAGCAACAACTAGAATATTGTTCTATTATCAGCATTGTTCTCAGATAAAAGCTGAAACACAACACTGCACCAGGTACTAAGAAGAAAATTAACTCTATGCCAGCTGAAACTAGGACAGCATTGAATTATTTTTTGGTTCAATTCACAAAAAAAAGAATCAACTACAACTGGAGGGATTGAACAAAATTTAGGATGTCATCATTGCCAAAATGAAAATAACTAATTATATTTGAAATTTATGCTAAATTTATAAGATGCCTAGTGCTGTTTGAGTACTCAGGCAAAAAATGCTCAATTAATTCCTTTCAGAGAGGAGATTTGGACCTTCTATTCCACCTTAAGCATCAGATGTTTGGCTGTTCTATGGCTATACTGTTAATTTCCTGATTGAACTTCCATTAAAACACATAATTTAAACATTATCTGGAATAGGAATTCGAACTTTCCTTACTTTCTGTGTGGGTGTTCCGCCAGGTCATTTTTTTTTCTTTTTCCTTCAATATATTCTTGGATGATATAATAGTAAAATATTTAAGGGGGAAAGAGTGAAAAAATGTTAGATGAATATTTAAATAACCTAACCAGGTATTTGAAAAAAAAAAAAAGTCTTTTCTTTCCAAGAGGAGCCTCATAACCACTCCCTTACTCTGAGTTTATTTTAAGACATTAGCTATTCTGCTAGTTGTCATAATCCAGAATCTTGGTGGGATAAATTCTTACAGAGGTAATCAGAGGTGACTTTGTGGGCTGGAAAATGAAATCTCACTTACATACCTTTGCAGGATTTATTGGGAAAGCTTGCACCTTTTACACGTTGGGATAAGGTTCACTTGTGATAGAATAACACACTCTAACCTCAGAAGTGTATATAAATGTGAAGGTAAACCTGATTAGGTACACGAAATCTCCACTAGAATGAAAGAATTATTTATTTTATTTTTATTTTTTTATTCTCTTGACCATGTGGCCATGTGAATGTTCAGTTATTAACTGATATGCAGACCTTTGTGAAAGAAATACCTTCAGAATCCTACAGTAAACAACTCAATCAAAGCAGGATATCAGTTTCATATTTACTCCTCATTCACAGTTCTAATATTCGGCTTATAGTCTTGATTGTAGAAAAGTGATTTTTTATAGAATAATTAGTCAAAACACATATCTCATCTATCATCAAATAAATTAAGATATGATGAGCTAAAATAAAGATAATGAGTTTTAAGATTTCATTTAGTTGTATTGATGTACAAAACTGTAAGTGGAGGAAAAAAGCTTTTCCGTGCAGACAGCTGAGGCCAAATTTCCTTCTGTTACTTCTGATGGCTGCCTAGCAGTGAGGATAGATAGAGCCCTAAAATAATAGATAAAGGAAGATGATTAATTTTTTGGAGGCATGTTTTCCAAATTTTTCTTTTCAGAAGAGAAGATGGTTTCAAAAGTGCTTTATTCACATACAGATTATTGTGACCTGCATTTAGAGAGCTAGAAATTCTGGAAAAGAAACTTCGAGTAAGTCGTCTTTGATTTTCTTAATATTCTCCTGTATGAGAATCAAGAATATTCTCTCTCTCTTTGAAGGACATGAAAAAAAAAGCTAAGGGTGGGAAGGGATTATTGTTAAGAATAAGCAAATTTCTTCCGCCTAAGTATTCAAAAGATCCTTAGGGTTAGGGTTAGGGTTAGGGTCAGAACACAATGCTGACATTTGATTTACAAACTCTTAAACATTTACTCATTCTTATATTAGCTTTGTTGAAGAAAGAGCTACAATATTTTTCGGGAAGCATCACCTCTGTTTCTTCAAAAAAATTTGAATTTGATGGGCTTGCTCACTACTGGGAAGAGCAACTAGAATCACATATTGTATTTTATCAGGTGAGGTGAAGTTGGAAACTAATGGTCAAAGACTGAGAAAATCATTAATATTTTCTTGTTTAGTTTGTGATTTGTCAGGATTTTTTTGGGTAAGGTAAAGCTATGCAGGGTGAGCACTAATTTTCCATTGAGAACACTGAGATCTCCTCAAGGGAGCTGGTAATTGATGTTATATCTGACAATTGTCTGAGGTATAGACCTGCTTGATTAGCCACTTGTGTCTGCAGGGTAATTCTGTTGTCTCCAAATGCATGTGGCAGTGGAGGAATAAAATATTCTTACTACTTCTTTTAGAGACCTCGAGGCAGAATTGTTCTGTGAGGATATTAAAGGTATTTGAAATATACATTCATGTATATTTTATACATTCACTAGCCCAGTAATATCCTGATGTTTTTAAATTATTTGTTTATATTTCCATCTCTAAGATACAGAAAAGCAATGGGATGCAGATCTTTCTAGAGAAGGTGATCTATAGAAAACATTACTTATACTGAAAGCTTTGAGGACTCTCCATTTATCTTGGTATGAAAGTCTGATCATGTTAGAAGATTTTTTTTTTTTTATGAGACAGTATTTGAAAGAGAGAGTTACTGCTGTAACTCTCTTTGTTTGTCTTGTCTAAACGGAAAGTATAGGAATAGAATATGCTGAGTTTATGAGTAAGCTTCCCCCTAGTAACTGGACAGTTTTCTAATGGAAGTATTTAAGTAATGAAAAATTGCTGCTAATTTTTATTCTGTTTTACAGACTCTGCAGGTGCGTCAGTAGGTTTTCTTTCAATAGAACAACTGAATCTTTGAAAGAATAGCAGTCTTTCTCATGTTCTTTTCCTACCTTCCCTTTCTATTTTTTTTAATCAGGTTTATTGTCAAAGCCTTTTTTGTGTTGTATGTATGTTTGTGTTCAGATACATGTTAGTGACCGAGACAAGAAAGTGGCTCTCGTCAGAAGTCAGACATACGAAGTGTTATATCATGCTGTAAAAGACCTTGCCTTTGCTGTAAAATTACTCAGCTCTTACTACAATAAGAATTAACAATGCTTAGTTCTTTTATAAAGGTAGAGATTCAAATTTTTGCAGCTTATATTCTGAGCTAAATTGCAAAGGCATTTCACTAGGGAAACGTACGGCAACACAATGCATTAAAATGCCAAAAGGCAATTTAAAAATTACTCAAGGACATTAATTAATATCTTGGTTAGAAAATAATGAGTATGACTCAGTGCTCTCCTTTCAGCTCAGTAAAGTAGTGGAGAGCTCGTTTTGCTACACACAGCGCATATTCTTACACCAGACTGGCTGCACCAGTTGATAAAACCATAGACTATGTGATTAACACATGCACAGCTAACCTTAGCATGTATCAGCTTATTATAGCCTACCAGCGCTTACATTGTAAACTGGAGGATTACAAAATGCAGATTAGTTCTGTTGCAGGTGCTTCAATATTTATTATGAAAGCCTTAAGTTGACCCATTGGCTGATGTAATGGATGACATTTTAGATTCCTTCACATTTGAGAAATCTTACAGGACTAGGAAAAAACCAAAATGTGCTATTCAAGCCCTCCTCCCCCTAAAATTTTGTTTCCAGTTTAAGAAATACCTTGATTTCAGTATAAAGCTTTAGTGACCTTGGTAGATTTTGCCAGATTAACTCAATACCATTTATTCCCCTCAAACAAGGAGATAAATCTATGAAATCTATTAAGAACTGTAAATGTGAAGCATGGGTAAGCAATGAGCTTACACTGAATTCGGCAAGGAAAAAAATAACATTTGTAATATATGGGTAGATAATTATTTTCCTAATAATAGACTGAATTCTGGCAAACACTATTGGTGACATGAAGGTGGCTTAAGAGTTGCTAGAGTAAAATGAGAGATTTCCAAAGATCTAAAAAAGAATTCTTAGGTTACTTCAAGGTTATTTACAGATTTTAATGTAATTCTCATTAAAAAATGAGATTTAGCTATAAGATTTCCCTTGCAACAATGAAAGCTAAACTTGCTTACAATTTTTAATGCCTAAACAAGCCAGCAGACAGCCTGTAATTTCTTATGATTTCTACCATACAAAAACCCCAGACATGGTAGAAATACTAAGCACTGACATTTTTCCACACAGAAAGGATCTGTGCTGCTTAAAATGCATCTGTAGAAGCAGCTGGTTGAATGCGTCCCTTGAGAATTTTATACTTATTAATTATAGCTAAAACAGAGAAATAGAGACATGTTTTATTAAATATTTTGAAACAAGTTGCTTTCGTTCTCGAAAATAACAGTAAGAAAACGAGACATACCTTTCAATCCTATTCCTGTACCTTTTTGAAATCTTGAATTTTAACAGTAGGCAGAAAGTCTGCTATATGCTCATAACCTATGACCATTTTCCATCCTCAACTTGATAAAGCCTTAGTAGGATCATCTGGATTTGACTTTATCAGTCATGGGAAAACCAAGAAAGACAGAGACACCTAAAGTGTAACTAGAGCAGAATTTAGGTACCTGCGTTGGAATCGATGCTCTTAAAACTTGATATATAATTCTGAAGTTTCTCAGGCTTATACATAGCTGGGATTTTTGTGTGCACAGAATTCCCTTGGGCTTGCTAAGGCTGAATCAATCTTTGTCCTTGTTCTGGAGTTAGGACTGCAGAAATCCTTGGAAAGGAATTGCAACCTAGTATCACCACTGGCAGATTGAAAAAACACCTGACCAGAGTACCACACGTACCCTTGCCTTTTTTTTTTTTTTTCTGTCAAAAGAATACGGAACTGCTCTCTGCAGTATGGGACAACTTCTGCAGAAATTGTTGAACTTGGAATCTCTGTTGCTAAAATTGACAGATCAATTATCAATCTTGGGTTTGCTATTACCCAGGTTAATGCTATGATTAGCCTTACTAACTTCTGTTAGGCATGCTGCAGATTCTGTTTTCCTATAGCATTGATCAATGTCTTTATTTACCATTTTATTTTGGTTATAAGTGTGCCATAATGTATCATATAGGAAGGAAGATATTGATAGGACTTCCTTGAAAGAACATTGAGGTTACAGTGAAAGTTTCACGTAAGTAAATGGAATGATTTCCTTTTGGCATTGTGTCAGTCTCCAGAAGACACATAATCACTCTCTCATGGTGATTAGGAAGCAAAATACAGAGCCAGAGTCCTTGATGGCAGAGTCAAAAATTTTCTTGCTTTGTGAACTAATTTTTATCTGCCCACTCTGCAGAACTATTCTTGGCTTATTCTCAGCATCCTATGTTCCTTTTATGGTCATATATAAAGTCTGATTCAAAATAATATATTACAATATCTCACTTACTAAAATGCGTCAGGATTAGGCCTTGACCAAGATTTCCGTCACTCCTATTTCACATATAAACTTTACTTGTAACAATAAAATATCACTTGGATATTTTACTGTTCATTATTTTGACAAAAACCCCTGATTCAGACACTCACTGGTTCTTTACTTTCTCTTGGCTTCTTCTATGCTTTCCTTACAAGATCAGAAGAAAAGGCTTTTCAAAGTTCCCTATTTTTCTCCCTGTCTAGGTCTATGAGGTCCTGTGATTCTCTGTCCCAAATCATGGTACTGATTTCTCTCATTTCTCTCTTTAGTCTCTCCACTTTCTTTGTCTCTTTACAGTATCAGAATACATTTATAAACAAGAAGTGAAAAAAAAAAATAAATAAAAAAGCAAATGGAAACCACATAATCCCAGAGTTACAATTCTGAAGGAGGCCTACTATCTTAGTTCAAAAAAAAAAGAAGGTTGTTTTCTGCTTTATAAACAATCTCCAAACATTTATAGCATCAGCTATTTCATTGAGCCTCTGTATTTGCACAGTGATTACCTTTTTAGCTAAGTCACAGAGAACTTCAGTGTCCTGCATTTCTGAACAAAGAGAAAAAAATAAAATAAAAAAAAATAGTGGCAGCAACAATTGCATCAGTACTGCAAGCTGTAGTTTCTTTTAGCAATCAAGCACAGTAATACCTTGACAAACAAGCTGTAACAAACTCTAGGTTGCCCTGACAGGACTGAAGCCAGCTGGTCAGCAGTAGCAGTATCTACACCCCTCAGCTCCGCATGTTCAGTGGAGGCCCAGTGAGAGACCACCAGGGCTTGTGCACCTAATGTAACAGAAGAGACTGAGGGAGGTGGGTTATTTAGCCCCAAGAACAGAAGGTGAAGAGAAGATCTGTGGGATGCTATTTGCTATTTCTGTAATGCCAATTCTCAGTAAAGGAAAGGTGTGGAGAATATAGCAAAGGAGGTTCAAAGCAAATGGAGAAAACACAACTATCACAAGCTGCAAAAAAGGAAATTTTATATAGATATAGGAGAAAATCTAGAATATTTGCAATGTGTGTTTAAGCACTGAAAAGAGTAGCACAAAAGAGTCTGTGGAATGTCCTTCCTTTGAGATCTTCAGAACCTGCCCAGAGAGAGTCCTGAAGAAACTCCATTAGAAAGCTCCTAGAAATCCCATTGAAACTGCATTAAGGAAGGATTAAGCAAGTTTTACCAGTTACTTATTGTGAAGCTTCTTCTTAATAAGAAATAACTAAAGAAGTAAGAGCAATACTGGTTACATAAGTTCTTACTAACCAGCTGTTGGAGAGTCAATTTGTATATAGGTATCTTTGAGAGATCATAATTTCCTGTTTAGATATCAATACATTTCTTCACAGTGCCCATCATCAAAGCAGTTCTGAATAAAGCAAAGAAGGCATAATAGCCAAGAAGCAGGTCTCTAAATTGTGCCCTAAGGTCCTAAAACTGTAGTAACTTGGGAAAGGAGTTTTGTTCAATCTTGTTACATAGATAATGTAATAGGAGTGGAAAATCATGTTCAGTAATGTGATACAGAAGATTTTTATGAAACAGGATGAAGAAGGATTTTCACATTAGTAACCCAGTTAGAATTTGTTCTTTAATAAATGCATTTTTTTCTCCTGAAAGAGTGCTGCAAACAGTTTTCAATAGTTAGAATGGTACAGCTTCTTTCAAATTTTATGAAAACTTCTACTAAACATTGTATCTCACTATCTGAAATCATAAGGTATCTACTTGGTTGTTGAAAGCACCACTAAATCTGATAAAAAACCCACCAAAACCAACAATCAAAATCAAAACTTGAGTCTGCAATAAAAATTTCACAGTGAAGGAATTTTGCAATTTCTTCAGAAGTACTGAAGAAATTGTGTCATCCCCAAAATAATCAAGTATTTGAGGATTCTTGGTCACTTTTCTTGTTTCTATGCCTTTTGTAAAGAAAAACTGATTGTAAATACAGCTGTTCTACTTAACCATCAAACCAAACACAAAAGCTGATGATAATTGAAAACTGATTTATTCAAACCACTTTGCATTGTTTGCTGGGTTGTCAGCAACTAGTTCACTAAATCATTATATTATTATTATTAATTTAACTAATTTGCTCATTTCTTCTGTAAATAGTTATTGGTCTCCAGATCATTAGTCGACTGTAATTACTATTTAATGTAAATACTTTTATATAAGTATGATGTGTTTTAAATTACATATTTAGCTGTGACGACTAGGCAATTTAAATGGGGTTTTAAGAATGTTGGAAGGGCTTTTACTCTTGACTGGGCATTTATTTTTTGAGCTTCCTTTATTTACCCAATTCCACCCTCTGAAACTGAAAAAAATTGCTTAAAACATATCAAACATATCAGACTAGGGCAACTCCACATTCTACTTGAAATCCTGACATTGGTCAAATGCTTTGAGCATTGCTCAGAGTCTCAGCATTTAAGGACAGAAATATTCTGCCTCCCTCAAGTTTGATCTGTTGACTTTGCTCAATGCATGAGAAGTTACCAGAGCAAATCTTTTGCTGGATTCTTGGGAAACCTAATGACAAAGGATCAGGAAAAGGCAGAGGTAGTTAATGCCATGTTTGCCTCAGTCTTTAATAGTCAAACTTGCCATCCTCAGGGTACTCAGATCACTGAGCCACTCTCCACCATTTATCGGCACTCCTGGTCTAGTGGGCAGGTCCCTGAAGACTGGAGGTTGGCCAATGTGACATGCTTCTACAAAAAGCACAGGAAGAAGGACCCAGGAAACAACATGCCTCTCAGCCTGACCTCAGTGCCAGGCAAGGTCATGGAGCAGATGGCACAGCATATGCAGGAAAAGAGGGGGATCAGACCCAGTCAGCATGAGTTCATGAAGGGCAGGTCCTGCTTGACCAACCTGATCTCCTTCTGTAACAAAGTGACCTATCTGGTTGATGAGGGAAAGGCTGTGGATATTGTCTGTTTGGACTTTAGTAAAGCATTAGACACTGTCTCCCACAGCATTCTCCCAGAGAAACTGGCTGCTCATGGCCTGGATAAGTGTATTCTTTTCTTGGTTAAAAACTGGCTTCATGGCCAAGCCCAAAGAGTGGTGCTTGTAAATGCTGACACACAGGGACACCTCACACTAAACCATGTCACCCAAGGCTCTCTCCAACCTTGCCTTGAACACCACCAGGGATGGAGCATTCACAGCTTCCTTGGGCAACCCATTCCAGTGCCTCATCACCCTCACAGTAAAGAACTTCCTCCTTGTATTCAATCTAAACTTCCCCTGTTTAAGTTTTAACCCGTACCCTTCATCCTGTCACTACAGTCCCTGATGAAGAGTCCCTCCCCAGCATCCTCATAGGCCCCCCTCAGGTGCTTGAAGGCTGCTATGAGGTCACCAAGCAGCCTTCTCTTCTCCAGGCTGAACAGCCCCAACTTTCCCAGCCTATGTTCATACGGGAAGTGTTCCAGTCCTCTGATCATCCTCGTGGCCCTCCTCTGGACTTGTTCCAACAGATCCATGCTCTTCTTATGTTGAGGACACCAGAACCGCACACAATACTCCAAGTGAGGTCTCACAAGAGCAGAGTAAAAGGGCAGCATCACCCACTTTGACCTGCTGGTCGTGCACCTTTTGATGCAGGCCAGGATACAGTTGGCTTTCTCGGCTGTGAGCACACACTGCAGGCTCATATTCAGTTTCTCATTGACCAACATCCCCCAAGTCCTTCTCCACAGGGCTGCTCTGAATATCTTCTCTGCCCAACCTGGAGCTGTTCCTGGGACTGCTCCAATCCAGGTGTAAGACCTTGCACTTGGCATGGTTAAACTTCATAAGGTTGGCATCAGTCCACCTCACAAGCATATCAAGGTCCCTCTGGATGGCATTCCTTCCCTCCAGTGTATCAACCAAACCACGCAGCTTGGTGTCATTGGCAAACTTGCTGAGGGGGCACTCAATACCACTGTCCATGTCACCAACAAAGACATTGAACAAGACCAGTCCCAACACTGATTCCTGAGGGACACCACTCATTACTGGTCTCCAGCTGGGTACTGAGCCATTGACTAAAACTCTTTGTACACTGCCATCCAGCCAGTTCTTTATCCACTGAGTGGTCCACCTATCAAATGAGTGTCTCTCCAATTTAGAGACAAGGATGTCATGTGGGACAGTGTCGAACACTTTGCACAAGTCCAGGTAGATGACATCAACTGCTCTACCCTTGTCCATCAGTTCCATAGACCCATCATAGAAGGCCACCAAACTGGGCAGGCAAGATTCTCCCTTAGTGAAGCCATGCTGGCTGTCACCAAGAAACTTGCTGTTTTTCCTGTGCCTTAGCATGAAAATGTGCTCCAACATTTTGCCAGGCACAGAGGTGAGACTGATTGGTCTGTAGTTCCCTGGATCATCCATTTTCTCCTTCTTGAAAATGGGGGTTATATTTCCCTTTTTCCAGTGGCTGGGAACTTCACCTGACTGCCATGATTTTTCAAATATGATGGGCAGTGGCTTAGCAACTTCATTTGCCAGCTCCTTCAGGACCCATGGATGATTTTCGTCAGGCCTCATGGACTTGTGCATGTTCAGGTTCTTAAGATGGTCTCAAACCAGATCTTCTTCTACAGTGGGCCTAGGGTTTTCATTCTCACAGTCCCTGTGTCTGCCTTCCAAGACTTAGGTGGTGTGGTCAGAGCATTTGCTGGTAAAGATCGAGGCAAAGAAGTCATTAAGAGCCTCAGCCTTCTCCAAATCCAGGGTAGCCAGTTCTTCTGATAGCTTCCGGAGAGTGTCCACATTGTCCCTAGTCTGTCTTATTTGCGATGTAACTATAGAATCCCTTCCTGTTATCTTTTACATCCCTAGCCAAGTTTAATTCTAGCCAGGCCCTAGCTTTCCTAACCTGGTCCATAGCTTCCTGTACAACATCCCCATATTCTTCCCAGGCTTCCTGTCCTTGCTTCCATCTTTTAGAAACCTCTTTTCTCCCTCTAAGTTTCCTCAGCATCTCCTTATCCATCCAAGGAGGTCTCCTACCCCTCCTGCTGCACTTCCTTCTAGCTGACATGCAACACTCCTGAGCTTGTAGCAGGTCATCCTGAATATCAACCAACAGCCTTGGCCGCCTGGGCCCGCTCAGGCTACATCCCATGGAACCTTACTAAGCAGGTTCCTGAAGAGGCCAAAGTCTGCTTTCTTGAAGTCCAGGGCAGTGAGCTTGCTGCACACTCTTCTCACTGTCCTGAAGATCTTGAACTCAACCATCTCATGATCTCTACAACCAAGGCTGCCCTGGAGAGTCGCATTTCCAACCAGCCCTTCCCTGTTGGTGAGCACGAGGTCAAGCATGGCACCACTCCTTGTCGGCTCTTCTATTACTTGCAGAAGGAAGTTGTCTTCCACACAATAGAGGACCCTCCTGGATTGCTTGTGTTGGTTCATACTGTTCCTCCAACAGATATCAGGGTAGTTAAAGTCCCCCATGAGTACAAGGGCCTGCGATCGTGAGGCTGTTCCTATCTGTTATAGAATGCTTCATCCACAGAGTCCTCTTGACCAGGCAATGTATAACAGATCCCCACAGTAATGTATCCCATAGGTGTTCTCCCTTTAACTCTGCCCCACAAACTCTCTGTTGACTGATCACCTGCCCCCAGAGAGATTAGGGCCAATGTTGTTTAATATTTTTATTGATGATATGAGTGAGAGGGTCAAGTGCACACTCAGCAAATTTGCAGACAGCAACTTGGCTGAGAGTGTTGGATCTGCTGGAGAATCTGGACAGGCTGGATTCATGGGCCGTGGCCAAAGGTACGAGGTTCAAAAAAGCAAAGTGCTGGGTTCTGCATTTGGGCCACAACAACCCCATGCAGTGCTTGGGGAACAGTGACTGGAAAGCTGCTTGGTGGAAAAAGACCTGGGGGTGCTGACTGACAGCTGGCTTATGCCCAGGCAGACAAGAAGGCCAGTGTCATCCTGGCCTGTACCAGAAACAACATGGCTACTGGGCCAAGAAAGGGATCTGCAAGATTCTGCAAGATCTTGAATCTAGCCATTATACAGAACAGCATCCACCCTGGAAGGACGTTTCTATTCAGGCCAGTGTTGCCAACCTAATTGTGAAACTGACTTTATGTCCTCTCCTTCAGAGTCAAGTGGCTTATCCTTTCATAGTACCTTATGATGGGTACTATGAAGGATGCTGGGGAGGGACTTTTCTTTAGGGACTGTAGTGATAGGACAAGGGGTAACGACTTAAAACTTAAAGAGGGGAAGTTTAGATTGGATATAAGAGGGAAGTTTTATACTGTGAGGGTTGTATGGTGCAGGAATGGGTTGCCCAAGGAAGCTGTGAATGCTCCATCCCTGGCAATGTTCAAGGCCAGGTTGGAGAGAGCCTTGGGTGGCATGGTTTAGTGTGAGGTGTCCCCACTCATGGCAGGGGGCTTGGAACTAGATGATCTTAAGGTCCTTTCCCACCCTAACTATTCTATGATTCTATGGTTCTATGATCAGCTTTGAAATGTCATTTTAATATCTTAGAACATTAAACACCTTCTTCAAGAGCAGGTAGCAGTACAGCATCATAGGAGGAATATTCGCCTGTGCCTATGACGCTTTGACAAGTTATGTTCTAGAACACTAAAAGATGAATTTCAAACAGATTGACTTATTTCATTTGCTAGTGTGGAAATCTGAGTCCTGAAGATCAATCTGCACATTCAATGTGACTACATGAATATTAACTAAAGCTGTCTGAAAGCTTTCTGGACATTAACAAAAGTTTGAAAAAGCTGTTTGCCTCTTCTCTCTTCAGTATGGTGTCAAAATGGGTTTGAGATCATGAGGATAGAAAAACAAAAAAAAGAATCTACCAAATTCATCAAGTTTATTCAACTGTCTGTTACCACTATGCATTGAAGACACTGAATTTCAGAGTAATGTTTTTCTAAGGTGAGATAATTTTTCCAAAACTGATCATGGAAGTTGTTGTGCTAATGAGGAGAGAATGGTTGTTCACAACCCAGTATTGCTTATGAATGCCTGGCAACCTACCTATTTTCCCTTACCTGATAATGGTCCCATCGCAGTATTAAGATGTACCTTTTCACTTGCAGAAATGATGTGGCTTTCCACTGTTTGGATGTTTGTCAAGGACTGTAAGAAACTTGAGTGCTAACATTGTTTTTAAGAAATCTGTCCAGATTACTGTACTCTGCATAATTGAAACTCTTAGCATTCAGAGATTCAGATTGCTTTTTTATTCTAAGAGCAAGCCTGTGTCTGTAATGGACCAAAAAATATCAAGTGGACTTAGACTTAGAAACCTAGTCTGTATTTTGGAAATAGCACTTTTGCACCATTATCAGTGCAGAGAAAAAAAAAAAAGCTAAAACCTGAAAAAACCCACCATTTTGTTACAGGGAATAATGACCAGAAAAGGGTGATGTTCATGTAGCCCTATAAGATTGTGATGGGAAAGCATTAGACAGCTTGTATATACCATGATAGTGATTTCATGTCACTGTCTTGTTATCTCAAAGTAAAGTAGGCCTTCTTTAAACTCACCTAGGGGGTAATTTAAAAGTGTAATGGATGGCTCATCTGCATTAGTTATACCTATACAGTATTCAAACCACGTCCATAATTTTCTGAATAAGGATTATTCAGAGAATAGGTAATCCATGATATCAGAGCTGTAATGGGTTTCATTTGCTCCTTGTTTCTAAGAAAGTCAGTTTACTGAATGTTTTTGTTATAAGTTAATGGATGATTGCTATTTCCTTAGCTCTCATATCTCTTTTTTGACACTTGCAATTTCATTGACATTAAAGAATTTACCTCTGACAGATTACCACTATCGAGGCATTTTGAGTAATTTCTATTTCACATGGGTCATCTTGATTTGCAACTTGCTAAGCAGAGATTTCTTCAGAGGAGACATTTGGTAAAGATATCCTTCCATTGAAGCAGTCAATTTCAGTTGCAGGTTATGATGCACTAATCGCACTGCTAAAGCCATATTCACAAAACAATTTATTCAGTGAATTATGATTTTTTTATAAATTATTCAACTTGTATTTCTTCATTAATTTCCTGACTCTTCAGTTCTGTCAGTTTCCCCTCTCTGTTTTTTATTAGTCTGGAATTGGGCTGATTTATATGCAGCATTGCTCATTACCTGAGCAATGAAGTGGATGCTATGTATTTTGAATTGAACAAGAACATGCTTTGTTTACAAATAAGTACACTTAACCTTATTCTTATCCTGGTATGCTGTGATAGAAGTGAAGTATTGTTAATTTACCACTGTTTAAATAAATTAATATGATATGTTTACTCTTTGATACCCATTGGCTGCAATGTTTGACTATTTCAACTATTTATATTTCATGATAAATCTTTTTTACAGTTATTTACATATTTTTCAAAAATACAGTTCTTCTGTGTAGAAGAAATTGGGTTCATAAATAAAGGTACACTTGTAAGTTCTGATATCTTGCCTTCAACATAAGGCACCTTGAAAGAAGACCAAGAAAAGACCCATATTATAAAGTAAGTACTCCATAAAATTGCTGTCTAATTTTAAACTGTGAGCAACTCATTAGGAGAACTCTAAGCTTCTATTTGTAAATTCTTGCTCAAGTTAACAGTGTTTTGTGTGGGCTTCCTTTCAGGATGCTCTCCTATTGCTTTTGACAAACCTGATTTTGATGCAATAGTGATGTTCTCAAGGATTAAGCTCCTTGCAGATATAACATTGAGTTTTTCCTCTACTTTTTCTGCAGTTTTGATGTACAGCATTATTTGCACATAAATGACACAAGGCATACTTACTTCCCTTAAAAATTCATGAACAGTAAGTTTGTACACAGAACTGAAGGTTATGTCTCCAAGACAGGTCATTGTTTTACCTCCTCTGTGTGTTTCAACAAGGCTTCAAGTTTTTGGGAATCATAAGAGTCTTCATATAGAGCGGGTCTAACACTTGAAATGAGAAGGTGTTTGCCTGTGGTCCTTCTTTATGATGATGTTCAGGATACATCTATGTGGGGGATTTCAGTGACATGGCACTTGGCAAATACTATCTCATTATTCTTTCATGGACTATCAGCAATGCCAAACTGAACACTGACCCTTCCCAGATGTTCTTAAAACAGAGTGCTCTGCTTCGTCTCCACAGCAGCACCTAGAGAATCTGATCCATGCCATTTTTGTTTGTTACAGGGTATTTTTGGGAAAAAATATGCTTTAAAATGAAGGCTTGTTTTAGGCAACCTGCCATATAAGAAATTACACACTACCTCAAAATACAATTCACTTAACCACGTATTGTCTCCAAAAGCACAATAAGAGAGACAAGGCAGGGTGCTGGCACAGATCTTCATCACTTTCTGAGTTTCTTTCCCTTGAAATCACTGAAAACGTCCACAATTAATGGATTAAAACTTAAGAACATCTAGTCTTGGCGTGCAGTCTGCAATAACTCTTAAATTAAGAGATCTGCTGACTCTTAATATCTATTTATTCTTGGTCCACCTTGAGCTAAGGGGGGTTTGCATGAGAGTTCCCATCCAACCTCAGCCATTTGGGATTCAATGCATAAATGAGTCGGTGATAATTTTGGGCATATTGGCAGCTTGGGCATTATTGGCAGCATTCGGGCATATTGGTACTTCTTAGGATTAGAAGTTGTGCAAAAATGGTTGTTGCACCTTAAAATAGACAAGCCACTGGTTCTGAAAAATAAAAAAAAAACCACCCCCGCTTTCCCTGGGTGAGTGCCTATATGTGCCTGTGTGTTTGAAGCTGGTAAACAGAAAGACCTCATCCACACTGGTCCTTATGAGGGAGATGTGGAGCAACTTCTGAATTGGCTAGGAGGGAAATAAATAGTGTAATGCTAAAAAAAAAACCAACCAGCTGGAGAGGAATATTAAATGGGGAGATGCTATTTGATTTCCCCTGTTTTGTTGCTCAGTGTTACTTTTCACCAACCACGAAAACCTGAAGTGGTACTAAAGTGCTCTGTCAAACCACAACTTTAATATAATAGGTGACATAAACCTGCTGGATCAAGAATGATTCAGCTAATGTTGCCAGGCAGATAGCTTTATTGGGATTATGGAGCAGAACATGTGTCGTGGTTTAAGCTTAGTCATAAATTAGACAAAGCATGTAGCCGGCTTGTTTTCCCCCCACAACCTGTCCTTCCCCCCCACCCCCCAATCCCGGAGGGATGGGGAGGACAATCGAAAAAATGCAACTGTTGAGATAACAACAGTCCAGTAACTAAAGTATAACACAAATCACTGCTGCTACCACCAATAATAATAATGATAAGGGAAATAACAAG